>JAOXYD010255208.1:0-16133 GCA_028565735.1 Pinacopodium congolense
TATAGTGCTTAACACTAGGCATTTGTGGTGGTGGTCTGCTATAGGCTGGTCCTATGCTAGAATATCCAGAGCTACCCCTCGGCCTAAACTCAGACTGTCTCGATCTCTGTCTTGATTGTAACAGTCCACACTAGCACTTATTGGATATTCTACTAGACTCAACTCAGAACTCACTAGGCCTTTTTACCCCAGACTCTTGCTTGGACACTGCCTGTCCCTCACTTAATAACTGCTCAATCCTGATAGAGGCTACTCTCAACTTAGTAAAGTTACTCAAATTAGTAATAGCTAGCCTCGTTTTGATCTCCATACTTAGGCCAACTTCAATTCGCCAACATTTATCTTCCTCTATTGGAACCAAAGTAGTAGCATACCCAATTAGCTCATTAAATCTCACCTTATACTTTGCCATAACTAAGTTTCCTTGCTTCAGATCAAGGAACTCCTTTATTTTCCTGTCCAAGTAGATTTTAGGCATTTAATTCTCTTTAAAGGCTCTCAGAAAGTCTTCTCAAGTAAGCCTGCATGGGCGAACAGAGCTACCAGGAACTGTCTTCCACTACTGGTAAGCTGGCCCTTATAGCAATGAGACTGCATAGTCAAACTTCTCATCAGACTCGCAGTCCAATTGGTCAAAGATCCTCTCTATCCTCTCTAACCATCCCTCTACCTTAGCAAGATCAATACTTCCATAAAAGTCTACGGCTCCCTACTTTCGAAGCTTGTCATACCTCCTTTCTCTCCTCTCAAGTATTCTTGGGGCATTGGGTTGAATTGAGGCATTGGAGATTCCCTATTAACTCCTATCGAGTCAACATCAGCTGGCACATCATTTCTGCCTCCTACTGCAAATAAACTATAAAAGACAACAGTAGGGATCACTATACAGGTCTCTCACAATATAACATTTTGAATTGATCCTATATGTCCTAAAGATGCTTAACCATGCTTTGATACCAAAATTATAATATCTCACTCTCATAGGACACATACTCGACATTATGAGGAATATCTGAGTACATGCCTCATAAGGGTGGCATGTTAGAGCAATCAATCCACTTCACATGGAATCATTAACAATATATCCATATCATATGGGATTTTTAAAACCATCTAAAAGACTATTTAAAGGTCAAACTTCTATTTCATTTCCTAAAGCAAAGTTGGACAATGTAACTTTACAAAGCCCAAAGTCATCTGATTACACACATCAAAAGAAGTTAAGAGCTTGTAGCTTTATATACAAAGCTGCTACAAGAGATGCACTCTAACACAAGGAACCCTAACTAGATCCTTGAATAGTGTCAGTACTGACCTTTGATCCATCTCTCCCCTGGACCGCATCTACTAGATTGCTATCTATTAGCTGAGGGCTAGAACTCCTTCAATCCTGAAAAAAGTTGCAATTAGGGTGATTTTGTGCAACTATATGAGTGAACCATCATCGATGTGCTTACTCACGAAATCACATAAGCATATAAATCGTCACTTTGACATTCAAATTTCCTATCACATTTTCACATTATTCACATATACATGTACACACATTCACCATAATACAGTATCATATAAAAAATTATTCATCAAAATTCATTCATACCCAAGATATGTCAAATGAGTGTATGCTTAATAATTTTTTCCTAATGTCACAATGTCATGATTTACATATGCACATGTAATGCTTAAAAAAAGAAATGTCTCGTCTCATGTATGTACAATGCATGTATTTAGGCTATTCCCTCACTATAGAAACGGATATTATATTACATTTGTTTGTTAGGATGTCCAATAAAAACTTAGCGTACTTGGGCAGATTCTGTAATTCTTTATAAATGAAAATTTCTTCACTTTTTCAAAAAACTTAAAGGCTTATTTTTCCATTAAATTTTGCTAAAGTCTTTGTGGGTAGGGGATCTTTAGCTTGTACAATGTTAGTGGGATGTAGGGCTTCTCTTCCTCCTTTTCTTCTTCCTTATCTTTCTCTTGGCTCTCTTATGGAACTCTCACCCTCTTCCATTGGCTCCTCAAGATCTTGCCCAATGATAACTTTGATGGCCTTCAATTGCTCCCTTAAATTAGCCTTAGTATTGCTTAGTAGGCTACCTGCACTTCTAGAAGACAAAGTATTAGTAACGTAACCTACCTGTACCTCAAAGTTATAGATGGATGAAGTGTGGTTCTTCAAAATCTGGTCAAAATTTGCCTCTATCTTCTTTTGGTTTTCCTTTTACCTTTTAAAAATCCACTTTTGGTTCTCTTTTTAATGTCAATTTGGAGCCTAAGATATCCATTAGCTTGTCCATCTTATTCTCTAAAGACCCAAATCGATATTTTTGAAATTCGAGAGTTCCTTGCATTCTTGCTTGGCCACCTGTATTATTTACACTCCAAGAAAATTTTGGTGGTTATTTCACCCCAAATTATAAGTATTGGAGTATGGATTATTATTTCAATGTGGTTGGCCCACAAAATTTACCTGCTCTGTGCCACTAGCTCCCAACAAGAAATATTCTGTTGTGCCATGGTTGTTTTTCCCACAAAGCTCACATTGAAATTGAATGGCCTTTACTAAAGATGAAGAGGCTTCTTGCATGTTTCTCAATTTCTTGGTAAGGGTCATAATCTAAGCTTTTAATAAGGTTACCGAGTTAACTGGTATCATCCCTTTTTTTCTTTTTTAGCCCTTGTCTTCTCCTCTCATTAGACCATATATAACTATTGCTCGCCAACTCTTCTAAAAGATTGTGATTTGTATCAATAATTTTCCTCATCAAATAACCTCTAGAAATTTCATCTATGGTTCCTCTAGTGCTATAATTTACACCATTGTAAAATGTTATCAAAAGAACTCCCTCGGAAGGTTGTGGTGGGGGCAGCTCCTCTGTAATTCCTTATATCTCTTTCAGACTTCATACAATGATTCTTCATCACTTTATTGAAAATTAGTGATCTCCTTAATGATCTGTGTAGCCTTGATCAAGGGAAAGTATTTAGCTAGGGATGCTTAGGCTAGCTGCTCCCAAGTAGTGATCTGCCCTGAAATAAGTTAGTTATACTATGGCTTTGCCCAATCTCTCAAGGTAAATGGAAACAATCTTAACCTCATAGCATCATCAGAAATCCTATTAAACCTAAAGGTGTAGCAAATCTCCAAAAAGTTAGCAAGATGGACATTGGGATCTTTATTGGACAACCCATAAAACTGCACATTACTCTAGAGTATGATGAGGAGTGCCGGCTCGATTTCAAATTTATTGGCTTGAATCGTAAGCCTTGCAACTCCTTGAGGACTAAAACCTAGTCTCATGAAATCCATCAATGTCCTTTTAGGTCCTCCTTTCACTCCTTCTTCTACCATATTTCTTTGTATTTTATCTTGACTTCTAGCTCTTCTTAGCTCTCTTTCGCGCCTTGTAATTCCCAAAAACTTTTCATCACTACACTCGTTAGATCTTCTCGTGCTCCTTTTGTTCATGCACCTACAAATACATAAGGAAAAGTATCAAACATTCTTAAATCAAAGTCACCTAAACTAAACAGGATGCTAAAATAAACAATTTCCTGGTAACGACACCAAAAATTTATTGATTGAAAAAACAAACTAGTTGTTTTATGCTAAAAATCGCAAGTATACGGGTCATTATTTGTAGTAAAAAGTCGATATCGTCCCATAGAGATTGTATCTAGACACACTATGAAATTGGATTACACTTTGTTTAAGAAATCAATTTAAGAAAATTTAAAAAGATAAGTAAAACAAAAATAAACTAAAGGTAAAAGCAAGCAACGCATCCAATGCCAAAACTATAAATTAAAACTTAGAAAAATCAATATTAAAGAATAGGACTTGTTGTTATCTATATTTATTTCACTCCGGTTTAATTGATTTAATTTATACTTGGCTCAAGATTTTTTAATATTTTAGTTACCCTCTCTCAAGCTGTAATTAAATGTCACTAGTTAAATAAATTATGATTAACTTCAGGATCTCTAGATATGCAAAACGTTTCCCAATAATTCAACTAGATATGAAGCAATCCTAAAGGAAGCATATTAATCTATTGAAATTTTTTTCTAATAAATTAATACACTTGTTATCTATATGTCTATTAAATTCCAACTCTTGTCTTACATTTAACACAAATTACCAAGCTCACTCTCTTGATTTGTTGCAAGGCTCTAAGTTTAATAGATAACATAAACAATTATAACATTAAATCAATAAATAGGGTTCATAAATAGTTCAAATTACAAATCCTATAAACACTTTAACCACTCATAATAAAAATAAGTTCATCCATATCCATATCCTCCAAAATATAAATCATAATAAGAGAAACAAAAATAAAATAATTATAATGATGGTTATCTTCCCTTTTTATCTAGAAATCTGGAAAATTGAGGCTTGATGAAGCTTTTAATTCTTGAAACTTTACTCTCACCCTTGGAATTTGCTCGCTTGTGTTGAGACTTCTCTCGATTCTTCAAGAATGGTGGCCACGCTATTTTTTTTCATCAAATGGTGGCTGCACAGTTTTTTTCTCCTATAAATCAAAAATGACCTCCTTTTCTTATCTTAAGTTGCTTAGGGTTAAAGGAAATGGAGTTGCATTGTTTTAATCTTTTTGAGCTAGCCTTTTTAATTTATTATGAAAAAGCTCCCTCACAGAAAGATTAGGAGCTTTGTATTAGACATTTGACCAACCTTTGACTATTGACTATTGACTATTGATCTTGGACTCCTCATTACTTCTCCTGGAGAATGGCTCTCATGAGAGAAAGAGAGGAAAGCTGCTTCCTCGAGAAGCTTGAATTTCCAAGTTATGCAAGCTTTCTCTTTACAAAACTTGGACACTCCTTTATCTTTAATGTTTTAGTTCTTTTGGTTTTCAATTTTTTTCAATTGAAGTAATTTTCAAATTGTGTTCTAATTTTCATTTCCAACTCCAATTCATCCTACACAATAAATAAATATACCAATAAGATCCAATTCTTACCCAAAATTAACAATTAAATGTTAAAACATAAAAAAAATAGAAACATCAAATAAATAAAAATTTATCCTAAACACTTCAAGAAACAACCAACTTACAAATTAAACACTTAGAAAAACAAGGACTAAAATACAACTATCAATGTTCTTCCTTCACACTAACTATATCAACTAAAGACTCATCCATTGCTTCTTACAAAATTCCATCATTTTCCAGAGTTATTTCATCATTAATGAATTCAAAATATCTTCATCATTCCTTTCAATAGGAATTGAAAGCCTTGGATTATTATTATGCATATCAAAAGTGTTTAACTTGCTAGATTCTAAAGTAGAGGGATCATGCAAGTGAAAAGGAGAAAATTGTCTAATTGTTCTTCCTAACTGCTCCATATGGGACTCTAATTGCATTTCTAAAATAACCTTGTCCCTAACCCTACTTTATTTTACAAGTGAATGCATTTTCATAAAGCTTACTCATTAAATCTTTCATTTCTATTAGTGTTGACATTCTAGCCTTACAATTAGAAGAAGTTTCAAAAGATTGGCTAGGATATGGCTGAAGTTGACTTTAGAAATGAGAAGATTGACAAGGAGCAAGAGATGGTTCAAAGTGAGATGAATTTTGCCACAAATAATGAAGGTAAGGTGAATAATCAAAAGCTTAAGATTTACGATATGATGCATTGTGATTCACCCATTCATAACTTACCTCTTCTGTCTCAATCCATTAATAATCTTGTTAATTATCTTATTGCATCTACATCTTTTAATCACTAAATCTAGGCACTAAAAGATATACAACACACAAACTAAACCGAAAACAAGCAGAAAAACAAGAAAAGTAAAACAATACAATATAAACAATATTTACACTTTAGAGTAATTGACACTGATATTTTTATAATATCACTAAACTTATCCTCGAAAAAAGTGCCAAAAACTTATTGTTTCTTGCTTTAGTCTAAATTTAACCTTAATTAATTATCAAATAATTCATGAATAATTTATTACAATGATTTCAAAACTAACAAATACGGTAAGTATACTAATCAACAAATAATAAAGTAGGGTATTTTATGACTCCAGAATGTTGAATCCATAGAGAAAAGTTTTGACTACTAGGTCACTCAGATTACAATTGTCTAAAGAGCTAAAGATTGAAAATTAATCAAAGCTAAAGTAACTAAACTAAACTCAAAACTTCCAAACCTTGAAATGAATTCTAAATTTCTTAAGAATTGACAAATTCATTGATTAGCTAAGGATTAGGCTTTAAATGACTTCGTTGAGTTATAGAAAGTTGAAATTTCTAATCTAGGTTCTTCACTTATTCAAGAAAAATTTATGGTCAAGTTAATGCCTTTTCTCTAACATTCTTGTTCCATGGTTTAGTCCACCTATAGCCATAGGAAGTAAGCTTAAAGTTCAAGAAGTTCTAATCCTAAAATGGTATGTTCAAGGAATAGTACCATCATGATTAATTAACCAATGGTCATGTATTTATTAAAATCATGTTGTCTACTTATTTTTCCAATGAATTAAGTATTTGGTCCTTTACTTAACCATCTAGCATCTTATCTTAAGTTTCCAACTTAAAGTAAACTTTAATAACTCAAATAAACAAATATTATCATCCAAACATGTGATAAAGACTCAATTAATCCATTTAATAACCTATCCTTAGTAAGAAAATAGATTAAGCATGCATATATATATAAATCAGATTCAATAAAGAACAACATATTCATGAACATATATGAATAAAGAGTAAGAAACAAGAGATTAAAGAGTTCAGATTCCACCAAATTTTGTTCCAATTAAACAACCTTTAATCAACTTAACAAACTCCAGAGATACCTTAAAACAACTTGAAAATAACAATTACACAGCTGGAAAAAGAAACATAAAAAAAACCTAACCTAAGAGAAGAAAGAAGAAACATTTGACTAATCATATTTCTCTATTTGTAATCTGGTGTTAACTACTCGAATTTTGATCTTTGAAACTTCTTTTATATATCTGGAGCAAGTTGGAGCAAGTTGGATAAGTTACAGCTAATAGGAGAAGAAGATCCGGCTGGAAATGTCTCGACAATAGTCAAACAACACTTAATAAGGAGTAAAATGGTGCCTTTTAACTCCTACGTTTTAATTTCCCAAATTAAGCAAAACAAGGGTTATGCATAGTTAAATGACGGGCTAATAACTACCGTCATTTTACTCCTAAGTTTAGACATTGTGCTACATTTTCTCTTATTTTCTCTTCTTTTAAGCTTCCATCCAAAATGTACATCAATCCAAAAGATAAATAAACAGTTTAGTGTCAAATTGGAGCAAATTTACCTTAAATCATAATCAAAATCATATGAAAATGCATTAAAACCATAGCCTAACAGGATAAAAACCAAATTAATAAAAAGGAAGGCTATCATGCTCACACATTAATATGAAACTTTTCTTTATGAAATATGGTGAAAGTATCTCTTCCATGTACATTAGATTTATTGATATGATAAATGTTTTTAAAAGACTAAGTAAGATCTAAACTAACATTGAATTGGTGAGAATGATTTCTATTGAATTTATAGGAGTGATAACAATACAAGAAGGAAAGGATTTGAACCATTTACTTAAGGAGGAATTGATAGGGTCTCTCCTTATTTATGAGTTGAGAATCAGAAAAATATAAGAGGAGAGATCATCCATAAAAACAAGTACATGGCTTTCAAACTATTAGAAGAAGAATCAAGTGATGCAAACCTTCCATAAGTGATAGTGATGAAGAGGAAATTGTTCTATCATAAGAAAGTTTAAGAAATTATTAAAGAAGAACAACTTTCGAAAAAGGAGAGACTCTAAGGAAGGTAAGTATCATGATAAATGTAAATTGTCTAACATAACTTGTTTTGAGTGTAAGAAACCCAGTCAAATGAGATCTTAATTCCCTCTCCTAAAGAAAGGTAGTAAGAATGAAAGGAATGTCAAAAAGGAGAATAGGGAATGTAAGGAAAAGAAAGCACTAAAAGCTACCACATGGGATGAGAAAAGTGAAGAAGGACTAGCTCAGATATGCTTAATGGAAAATGAAGAGGTAAATTCTTATTCTAACTCTTACAATGACATTAATTATAATAATGATCTCATTTGTGATGAACTGGATAAATGCTTAGAATAATTGACTTTGATAAAGAAAATTTTATCTTTCAAATATAAGGAAACATTAAAAATATTGGATGAATGTAAATTAAAATAATAAGAAATTAAAAAATTAATTCCACCACATTATACAATCTAGGATTGTTGATAATGATGATGCCTAAAAATTGATAAAATAAAATGCAACAATGAAGAAGGAAATAGAAAGAATTAAGGATTCCTTTTTTAAAAATTTAATAAGGGAAACAAAAATTTTCCATGTATGCTAGGTGCCTAAAACACATCAAATGATATATGTGACTAAAGATTTACTCATAGGAATGAACTATAAAAAATGTTACAACTACATTTATTAAGGGAAAGAAAAAGTTGATGGACATATACCATAGCCACATGAACCTACTGCAATTACATTTAGGACTTCACCAAACAAAAACAAATAATGCATATATGTATAGCCCCACGTCTATATTTAGAAAGCCAACTCATTAAATTAGACATAATGTCTATATTAGGATACAGTAACATTTTCACTCACCTAGGCCTTACTTCGACCTCATAAGAATTTATAATGAAAAATCTAGGATTTTGTGGAAATAAATATAGGAATCATCATCATTCACCGATGATTTTCTCTATTTTTGGTAATTTTGGACATGTTGAGCAATTTTTTTATGTTAAAAAAATGGTGGAATAGGGTGTTAAGAGGTTAAATGGAAGGAAAATATCTAACCCTAAAGACACAAGTTAGTTTAAGTAATTAAAATAAAATTATTTCTTTCTTTTATAGGTCATAAGGAAAAGGAGTATGTGGATAATGGATAATCAAGACACATGATTAGTGACACTTCTCAATTCATTTCTCTTAAATCACAAATGTGGAGAATTTGTCACGTTTTGAGACAATGCCAAAGTTAAGATATTTGGCATTAGAAGTGTTGATAACGAAAACCACACTTAATTGACAATGTTCTTGTAGTTGATGTTTCAAAGCATAATTTTTCAAATGTGAGTCAATAGTATGATAATAATTATAAAGTATGTTTTGAAGGAGATGCATATATAATTTCTAGGATAGTTGATACCATTTTTGCATTTTTAGAAAAAAAAAAAGAGAAAAAAGCATATAGATTATTAATCTAGTTGATTTTTCTAGCCATGATATGAAGTATTTAGTGTCTATGACTAAAGATGCATGGGTATGGCATACTACGCTTAGACATGCAATCATGGAACTAATTTCAAATCTTAACTCCAAGAAATTAGTGAATGGACTTCCTAGAATAAAATTTAAAAAGGACAAAATTTTCTAAATTTTTCAAATGGAAAAACAAGTTAAGAGTCCACTAAAGAGTAAGAAATTGGTAAATTCTATTAGATCTTTGGAATTATTTCATATAGATTTGTTCGATCCTTTTAGGGTTGCTAGCTTAGGAGGTAAATTATATGCATATGTCAGACTAGATTATTTTTAATAAATTTACATGAGTTCTTTTACTAACTAGTAAAGATGAATATTTTAGATCATTGGTAAAATTTACTAAGCGAATTCAAAATGAAAAAAGATTCATAATTACATCTATTAGAAATAATCATGATGGAGAATTTGAAAATTAATTATTTGAAACTTTTTATGATGAAAATGAAATTTTTTATAATTTTTCTACACTTAGGACCTCTAAAATATGGTGTTACATAAATTAAAAAAAATAACATTACAAGAAATGGTTAGGACTATGATTAATAAGTATGATTTACCAACATATTTTTCATCAAAAGCTATTACTTGTGAATGTCATATAGTCAATAGGGTTTATATAAGGCCATCCCTAGATAAAATTCCTTATGAGGTTTAGCATGGCAAAAAGCCTATGACTAACAATTTCAAATTTTTTGGCTGTAAATACTATATTTTGAACACTAAGGATCACCCAGAAAGTTTTGACTTAGAATAGATGAAGGAAATTTTATTAGTTGTTCATTGACTAGTAAAACATATAAGGTGTTCGATAAGAGAAAGCTTGTCATTGAAGAGTTTATGCATATTGTATTTGATGAAACTAGCCCTCTTAAGATCAAGAGAAGCTTTAAAGGCATTGATGTAGGTTTATCTAAAGATATAGAAAAACTAATCATTAAATATGACAAAGATGATCACCAAGAGCCAAGTAGATAAATTGTTAAACCAAAAAAGAATAATAAGAAGGACAATGAATTTCCTAAATATTGAAAATATAAGAAAGATAATCCTTCAAAGAAAATTCCAAGCGATATTCATTAAGAGTTAATTATTAGATCTTCTTTTTGAAATGTTTCACATCTTGCATTTATTTTTCAAATTAGGCTTAAGAGTATAGAATAGGCACTTAGTGATGGGAATTTGAATTTTTTTAATGAATGAGGAATTGAATCAATTGAAAAGTAATATGGTATGTATTTTAATACTTAGACCCAAATGCCATCAAATCATAAGTACAAGGTAGGTTTTCAAGAATAAACCAGAAAAACAAGGTGATAAGGGTATAATTTGTAGTATTTTCATTGTTATTTAATGTTCATTTACCACTATTTTGATATTAAATTATTTAATTTATGTTTAGTAATTTTTATTTTATAGGTTAATGCCCAAGAATGAGGTTTGATGTGAAATGATTCACATTTGAAGCATTTTTTAAGAGTTTCACGTCCCTTATAAATGTGTCAATAATCGCTGAATTCAAATGTCATTAATATCTACAAACACATTTTTTCAGAGAGATTTAATCTCATTTCTAGATCAACTTGTAGCCAATATGTAGAAAACATAATCAAGACATATATAAACATAATAAGCAGCTTGGGGCATAAGTTTAGTAGTATAATTTTGTCACTTTCCCCTAAAATTTCAAATTCTCTCTTTATTTTTTAAGACTTTTAGGTTTTTTTATTTTTATTACTTATATTGGAGATTTAATGATGTTTTTTAGGATTCTAAGAGCTTAAGCACTGTTGTTGGTTAGTTTTGGTCTAAATTACCTTAATTAATTATCAAATTATACAATTAAAGCACACTTTCTTATATCAATTTCAAAACTGACAATTACGACAAGTATATCGATCAACAAGTAATCAAATAGAGTATTTTTATGACTTTGAAGTGTAGACCCACAGCGAAAGTTACGACTAATAGGTCACTTGGATTAAAATTATTTAGAGAGCCTAAGATTGCTAAATTGAAAGGTTTAGATCAACTAAATTATCTTAAAACAACTTAGTTAATCTAAAAACTTCCAAACCTTATAATGGAATTCAAATTAATTTAATAATACCAAATTTACTAACTAGCTAAAGCTTAGGCTTTAAATGACTCCATTGAGTTATGGAAAGGATTGAAATGTCTAATTGAGGGTCTTCACTAAATTAAAACAATGTTATGATTAAGACAATGTTTTATCTTTAATTTTCCTAAATTGAAGTTTAGTCAGTTATCAATTAATAGGGGTTTGGCTTAAAGTTCAACAAGTTCTAATCTTAAAATCCATATTCAAGACTAATACCCTCATGATTAACCAAAGTATATTTATTTAATCCTTGATTAAAATCATGTTGTTTACTAATTTTTTTCAATGATTAGAGTAGATTTCTCAAATCTTTAATCATATTTTATCTTATCTTAAGTGATGAAGTCGAGACAAGTTTAAGAACTCAAAATAAACAAAGATTATCATATAATCATATGAAAGAAACTTAATTAATCCATTTAAGAACCTGTTCTTAGCTTCAAATGAAATTAAAACATCATACATATGCAATAAGATTCAGATTCATCTATAATAGCATGTTCTTAAACATATATGAAAGAGAATGAAACAAGTGAATTAAAGGGTTTAGATTGCACCAAATGTTGTTCTAAAGTGATAAAAAAATCATCCAATCACCTTAACAAACTCTTAGAAATCCTTAAAACAACATAAAATTACAAAAAAAAAAAGCTAGAAAAGAAAACCTAACCTAAAAGAAGAAAGGAAAGAAGCTAAGCTAAATATGATCTAAGCCGCTCTAATCTATATTAATGTTGTGCAAATTTGAGTTCTCTACCTTCTCTTCTATGTCTCTTGTAGGTTGGAAGCAAGTGGAGCAAGTTTCAGTCAATAGATATGGAGATCCAACTAGAAATATCTTGAAAAATACTTAAACAACACTTGAAGAGCAGTTAAATGGCGTCGTTTAGCTATTGTCTTTTGACATTGAAAACTAACTTAAATGCGGGTTGGCATGAGTGAAATGTGGGTTCCTTATATGCCACCATTTTAATCCATTTCAACTCGAATTTTGTTCCTCTCTTCTATTTTTCTCATTAATATGATGCTAATCTGAAATATAAATAATTAAAGGCATAAATCAAATATTTTAACATTAAAACATGGGTGAATTTACATCAAAATATCATGAAAAATCATATGAAATTAACTCCTATTAATTACCTCATCCTTAAAATTTTACTTATTCTCAAGAAAATCAATCCATCATCAAATTAAAAATTACATATAATCATAGGAAAAATAAATGATGCATCAGACCATATCATTGAAACTTTTCCTTAATCATTCAATCATCAAACAAATCATCAAGATGTCAAATGATTAATCAAGCATGTAAATTAACAAAAAACTTAAAATGGCTTCATGTTGAACCAAAGGAGGTTACACCTTATTTTAATAATGATAAAACATCTTTTCTATTGATATTTTTGTTTAAGTGTGTATAAGGACAGGTATGATTAAAAAGAGGTCATTTTGAAGTATGTTTGCGTAAGAAGAATGTTGATAAAAAATTTTATTGTCTCAGATGAATGGATAGATCGGTCGACCTAATGTAAACTAGTCGACCGAATACACTTTCTAAAGAGAGCATCGGTAAACCAAAATAAGATCAACTGACCAAATGAACACTTTCAGAAGATTAGTCAATCGAATGATGCCTATTAGTCAACTGAAGGAAGAAGATTATGCAACAGATTATTAGGAACGGTCATATTGTACAACGGATACAAAAATTATACAATGGTCAAAAGAGTTAATGAGAAGATGAACGTTGGAGATTCCTTCAACTTCTAGTTAATCCATGTTTACCAATATAAATAGAGGATTAAGCAAGGAACCCAACATAGGTTGTGAGAACAAGTCTCTATCAAGGTTTAAGATTTTTTTACTCAAGTTATGTGAGACATAAACCTATAATCGTGTGTTTGATTTCTATGAGATTATTCTTGGGCCTTGAAAAAGAGAGTTAAGAGGTTATTCTTGAGCCTACAAAAGTATTTGTCAAAAGGTTTTACTTGAACCTTTGGAAAAGTAAAGAAAGTTATCCTTAAGCCTAAAAGGAGTTTGTAATTTAAATGTATATTTGTACTGCTTATTTCATCTTTAATAAAGTGCGAGTTTCTTTTCATTTTATTTGTTTCATATTATTTTATCTTTCGCAAATTTATTGAATTGTTTTGTGTGATTCTTATTTAAATTTTTTAAAACCTAATTCACCCCCCTCTTAGGTGCCATTTAGGACCAACAATTAGTATCATAACGTAAGCCTCACATAAATCTTTAATTTCGACGAATTTGTAAGGAAAGATCAAATGGAATATTTTATGAATTCCATAGGTTCCTCATCTAATTTAGATGGCCATAATCCACATAGAATACCCTTTTTCAATGGTAACGATTGCATGTATTGGAAGAATAGGATGAGGTGTTATTTAATAGGAGAAAGTATCTATTTATGGATGATGGTAACTCAAAAATTTTCTATGCCTACCAAACTCATAGGTAATGAGGTTGTTTTAAAGAAAGAAAATGAATGGAATATAGAAGAAAAAAGATCTATTTCTTTGAACTATAAGGCCATGCATATTTTGTATTGTGCTTTAAGTATGGAAGAGTACAATATAATTTCAATGTATGAAACTGCATATGATATGTGGCATACTTTGGAAGTCACTCATGAAGGTACGAATCAAGTCAAGGAGACCAAAATTAGCATGCTTACTCATGATTATGACTTGTTTAGAGCGATGCATGATAAGACTATTTCCACTATGTTTGCACGATTTAACAATATCACAAGCGCTCTAAAAGTCTAGGTAAGACCTATTCTAGTGTTGAGCTTGTTAGGAAAATCTTGATGTCACTACCAAAGACATGGGAAGCAATGGTAACCACGATATAGGAGGCCAAGGATCTTAACACACTTCCCCTCGATGAGCTTATTAGGTCGCTATTGACGTATGAAACAAGGATGAAAAATATCAAAGAAGAACAAGAAACATCAAAGAAGAAAAATGTGGCCTTTAAGGCATCCAAAAGAGAAGAAAGCGACAACGAAGAATCATCGCTTGGGAGCGAAAATGAGGAACTCGTATTTATCACGGGAAGACTAAAGAAGTACATGAGAAATGCATCAACAAGCCGAAAAGGTATGTCATTTTCTAAAAATAAAAGGTATGTCATTTTCTAAAAATAAATTTTCTATCATAACATGTTTTGAATGTAACTAAAAATGACACTTGAGATCACAATGCCCACGATTATAAAAAGAAAAACATAAAGATGAGAAGAAGGAAAAGAAGGCATGGAAGAAAGATAAATCCAAGAAAAAGAAAGCTTTGAAAGCTGTTTGGTCCTGATCTAGTGATTCTGAAGAAGAAGAAGAAGAAGTGACCAACATGTGTTTTATGGTACACAATGAGGTATGTTCTTACTTTAATGAAGATAAATATAATTATTCATGTAATGAAGTGTTAGAACATATAAAAGAACTAACCAAGAAAAACAAGGAACTGCATGACAAAAATTAAAGTATATTAGATGAGTTAGATGCATGCAAAATGGAAAATGAGAGCCTTAAAAAAGACATAACTTTGATCAATAAAGACAATGATGAACTTGTTAACCAAAATAGATCCTTAAAGAAAGAAATTGAGTCCCTTTTAGATTATCTAGAAAAATTCATCAAAGGAAAAGGAAAACTAGAGAAATTGTTAAGTATTAAAAAATACGGAAATGATAAACATGGTTTAGGATACCACAATGAATCATCTACTAGTAAAACCACCTTTATTAAAGGAAAAAATCTGGAGGATCAAAGCTTATCAAAAATTGATCTTAAAGTATCTAGTAAACCTCAATCTACACATCATGCATTTTTATATACTCAAAATCATAAAAAATTGTTTAAAAGGAAAATGAATATTAGAAAATTATATGTGCAACTTAGACAGCATTTTCGTAAAATTTACAATGTGTTTAGGGTAAGAAACTATAATCCTCTGTTTTGTTCATATTGTGAATGATATGGACATATTTCTTATTTTTGTTTTGATCGTCTGAACAATTTCTCCAAAAATTACAAAAACTACAATTCTCCAAATATAAAAGCAATGTCGATTCAAAAAACTAGATAGCTTTTCTTGAATTTTGTTTCCTGATATTGATTATCTATTATTTATTATTTTTATCTTTCAACTTACTGAAGTTTTGTATCACTGTCTTCATAGGTTCGATCGACCGAACCACTAACATTGGTCAACCTAAGGTAGTTTAGTCGACTGATGTACTCGTCCGGTCAACCGATATAGTAAAGTTTTTATTTTTCATCTTGTGTTCGGTTGACCGATGTACTGATCCAATCAACTGATAGATCAAAACCATAATTCATAAATAGTATTCTCAAAGACCTTTTAATTGTTTGTCTAATTATTGCTTGTATTTCTGTTTGTGTAATTTTATTCAAGTTTATAGTTTCAAAAGGTATGAGTTAGTTATCCTAACATCTAAAGACCCTACATAAGATGGGTACCTAAATTATTTTTATTTGTCTTGTAGGACAAGAGAAGAAATAAATGGTATATAGACAAAAGTTGTTCATACAATTTGACTAGGGACCCCTCACAGTTTATCACCTTCAAAAGCAAGGATGGAGGATTCATCACTTTTAGAGATAATGCT
>JAOXYD010255219.1:0-16133 GCA_028565735.1 Pinacopodium congolense
TGAATTTGTTAGGATACTTAATCAACTTACCTAGAGTTCATACCTTTAGGTTACACTTTCCGAGCTTGCGAGTTAGTAGCTTAAGTTAGTCGTTCCTTAATATTTAAAGCGCTTTCACTATTAAATTTAGAGAGCTTGTTCTAGGTTATAGATGGGGATATGGGCAGAGTTTGGTTATCACCTAGAAAGGTATATCTCAAGTGGGTAGGTAAGGGTTTGAGCTCTAAAATGAAGGGCCTAACAATGGAATGTGGTAAGGGTGCATCTATTCTCGCTAGTCACTCTGTCTTGATTTCCTCATATCCTTCCTCTTCACCAGTGTTCTCATCTCTACTTGTTTCAATAACTTCACCAATATCCTCTCCTACCTTTGCAACACATTCATCCACAATATCAATCTTCATGCATATATTGCCATCCATTGACTTCTTCAAGGATTTAGACATATTAAACTCAACACGCTCGTCACCATCTCTCAAGATAAGTTTGCCTTCATGCACATCCATTAATGCCCTACCAATATTCATAAAGGGCCTACCCAAAATCAAGGGACAATCTCTATCCTTCTCAAAATCCAACACAATAAAGTCAATAGGAATAATGAATTTATCTACTTTTACCAACACGCCTTCTACCACTCCAAACGGTCTCTTAATGGATTGGTCTGATAGTTGGATAAGCATGGATGTTCTCTTGACCTCTCCTAGCCCCAATTTTCTAAAAATAGATAATGGCATCAAGTTAATACTAGCACTTAGATCACATAAACATTTAGAAAATTAAAAATTGCCAACAACGCAAGGGATAGTAAAACTCCCAGGATCTTTCAATTTTGATGGCATGTTACTGGAGATGATAGAACTGCAATTCTCCATTAAGGTGACTATTTAGTTGTCCTCCAAAGTGTGTTTGTGCTTCAATATGTCCTTGAGAAACTTTGCATACTTAGGCATATATTCTAATGCTTCCACCAATAACAGATTGATCTAGAGCTTCTTTAATTTCTATAGAAACTTGGAGAATTGAGCATCTACTTGGTGTTTCCTTATCTTCTGCGGATATAGAATCTTTGGCTTGTAAGGTGGTGGGGGCACGTATCACCTCTCTTCTTCTTTCTCTTCCTCTATCTCCTTGCCTTTCCCTTTTTCTTTGCTATCCTTTAGTGCACTAGGCTCCTCCATCTGTTTGCCACTCCTAAGTATGATCGCTTTGAGTTGCTCCTTCAGGTTGGCTTCAGTGTTGCTTGGTAGGCTACCTACATTCCTGAAAGATATAGCATTGGCATGTTGGCTTATTTAAACTTCCAAGTTATGGATAGATGAGGCATTGTTCCTAGTTATTTGCTCAAATTTGACTTCCATCAGCTTTTGATTCTCTTCTACCTTTGTGATCTTGTATCCATCAACTTCTCTGCCATCCTGTCTATCTTATTTTCCAAAGAGCTGATACGATCTTGTTAAAATCCAGGAGGTCCTTGTGCTCTGTCTTGACCACCTACATTGGTAGAATTCCCAGAAATTTAGGGTGGTTCTTCCACTCTGGATTATACGAGTTGGAGTAAGGGTTATTACCTCTTTGCTTCTGGCCCACGAAGTTTACCTGCTTAGCACCATCTGCTCTTAATAAGAAACATCCTACCGTGTCATAGTTGTCTTGCCCGTATAGTTCACATTGTAAATGCATGGCTCGGACTGAAGATGAAGATGCTCCTTACATATTGTTGAACAGCTTAATAAGGGCTATAATTTGAGCTTGTACCACTGTGATTGAATCCACTGGTACCATCCCTTTTTTATCCTTCGGCCCTGATCTACTCCGCTCACTTGATCACATACAACTATTGCTTGCCAACTCCTTCAAAAGGTCATGAGTTGCCTCAATAGTTTTCCTCATTAAGGATCCTCTAGTAGCTGCATCTATAGTCCCCCTGGTGGTATGAGTGACTCCTTTGTAGAACGTCTGCAACAAGAACTCTCTTAGGAGATTGTGGTGTGGGCAGCTTCTTTGCAATTCCTTGAACTGCTCCCAAGCTTCATATAGGGACTCCCCATCCTGTTGTTGAAAAGTCATGATCTCTTTGATAATCCTTGTTTTCTTGGTCAAGGGAAAATATTTGGTAAGGAAAGCTTGGGCTACTTGCTCCCATGTGGTAATCTGAGTTGAACTGAGTGAGTTGTACCATGCCTTTGCCCGATCCCTTAAAGTAAATGGGAATAATCTGAGTATCACAGCATCATCAAACATTCAATTAAACCTAAAAGTATCATAAATCTCTAAAAAATTTGATAGATGAGCTTAGGATCTTCATTAGGTAGTCCATAAAATTGCACACTACTCTGAAGGATGTTGAGGAGTGTCGGATTGATTTCGAAGTTGTTTTCTTGAACCGCGGGCCTTGCAACTCCTTGAGTGCTGAAACCTGGCCTCATAAAATCCATCAATGTTCTGTCAGCTCCTCCTTGCTCTCCTTCTTCCGCCATATTTTGTTGCATGTTTTCTTAGTGCTTCGCTCTTTTAAGTTCCTGTTCATGCCTTGTTACGTCCGATAACTCTGCTTCACTAAGTTCAGTATATCTTTATGTGCTACTTGTGTTCATGCACCTGCACACATAAGGAAAAGTATCCAAACTCTTAAATCAAAGTAACCTAAATTAAACAAGATGCTAAACAAAACAATCCTCGGTAATGGGGGTAAAAAACTTGTTGATTTGCAAAACAAACTACGAGTTTTACGTTAAAAATCACAAGTATACAGGTCGTAACTTGTAATATAGAACGAATATCGATCCCACAAGGAATGGGTTTAGTCACCACTTAACTTAGCTTTTTCTTTGTTTAAGAAACAATTTCAGATATTGAAAACTGGAAAAAAAAAAAAATTAAACTAGTGCAAACAACCAATTAAGACGAAGTGCAGGAATTTGATAGTCCAAGGTTTAAGACTATGAGTCGTTATATCCCTATTTTGTGTCCCTCATCACTTAATGATCCAATTGTATTTGACACAAGGCTTTCTAATGTTTAATTACCCTCTATCAAGGTGCAATTAACTGTCCCTAGCCAAATAGATTAGGATTAGATATGCTATCTCTAGCCTTACTAACCTTTCATAAACACTCAACTAGATGTTAAGCAATCTTATACGTAATCTTTGACAAATGGCCAAGATCTCTCCTCAGGTACTTGCAAAAACCTGAATATGTATAGGTCTAATGGGAACCAACTCTCATTGTACTACGCAACACTATCACCTAACTTACCCTCTCAGTCTATTGCAAGGCTACCCTACTCACTCTCTCAATCTATTGCAGGGTTTAAGCTCATTACATATCACAAACAACCATTCAATGAATAAAAAAGCAAGAGTTCTACAAAATAGTTCAAGAACAACTCCTATAAAATATTTAGCGACTCATAATCCCAAATAATCCAACAATACTTATGTTTTCCATGCTAAAAAGTAATAAAGAGAAGAAGAAAAATTAATCTAGATAGAACCTTAAATGTTTTCTCTTCACTCTAAGGAAGCTGGAAAACTTGGATGTTGTATTGATGAGTTCCAAGGAAGATCTTTGATTTCTTCTTTTGGGAGCCACTAAAAAACCTCAACTTTGCTTCTTTTGGATGTTGGCTAATGAATGCTAGAGGCTCCTAGGGTTTTGAGCTCTTATATGTGTCAAAAGGAGGGTCAAGATACCTAAAATCCTACGTTTGACCCGTACAACATCAGAACCAATGTCACGATTGTGATTGGGTCACGATCATGACAGAGGGGTTCATGAATAGTGTTGGTCACGATTGTGATCTGATCTCTGCATTTCTGAAAACTCTTCACTCTTTTGGCCACAACTACTTCTCCAAACCTCCTATTGACTTGAAATTTGAATTGGAGACTCCTAACATCTTTATCTTCCTCTCCACCAATTTTCATGGCCATCTGAGTACTAAATATTTCTCATCAAGCCACCAAAGTCACCTGAAAAATACTCCAACTTGAAATTTGGATGCCTGAAAAATCAAGGAACAATGTGCATCAACCTCTCCCTCAAATAAGCCCAAAATCCACCATTAATTACTAAAAAAAATAAACAAACACTCAAACACTTCAAATATCATCAAAAGCTGCAAAAGATGAAAAAGATGAAAAAACCTAAAACTAAAATACAAAAAGAAACACTTAAAACACCTAAAAACAACCTAGAAACATAACCTAAAAGAAAACTTATCATGTTGTGAGGTTGGTTTGAATTTGAATCGAATGAAAATTTATTGATTTATTAAGCTAAATTAGCGATATCAAACCAACATAACAAGTTATTGGCATCGTTTCCAGGGAATATTGTGTTATATTAGGAATATATGGGTATCATTACTCTAGGGTGTAAAAATTTTTTATATTGTGTTCTTGATTTTGATAGTTTGTTTTGTGTGTTCTTTATTTTCTTTGTTTATTCTATATATTGTTAGAGTGGTGGAGCATCTTTTAGTGTTTAGCTGAGGCAAGATGATTATTGGCACGATCGCCAATTGTATGAGCCTGAAGTTGTCAATAATTATTGAGGCAATGGTGATTATGATCAGTTTAACTACCCTTATGCCCCTGACTCAATGAATTGTAATGATTACCCTTGAAATGAATCATTTTCTTATGAACAATCTTCATCTTTTTTATATCTAGAGGAGCCCCAAAGTGATATTCATGCTCAAATATTTGAATTAGTTAATCAAAGTTTGGCTAGCCATCCACCTAAACCTTAATCTACTATGGCTAAGTTGAAAGCTTCTTGTCCAAACTAGAGAGAGGAATTATTAGCCAATCTTAGGCAAAAGCTTCCTTATAACCCTGCCTAACCCACTCCATATGAATCAAATGATCTATAACCATGTGACTTATAGTAACTTAGAGAGTGGTATGTAAGAGTTTTCAATGCCTTTTGTTTGGAATGATAATGAGGTTCATGAATGTATCAATGCCAATCAACCTCTTAACTTGGACAATCTTGACACTTATATAGAAATTGACCAATTTGAAATCCATATGTCAAGAAAACAATGATATGGGTGTTGATGAGCCTTGTCCTTATACAACAAGTATTAAGAATGAACCATGTGAACCTTATGAAGAAGCCTTGGAGAGTAATGAATCACTCTATGACTTTGTGGTTCAATTTGCTTGAATTGTAGACAAACATTTGAATGATGTAGAAGCTTATAATGTAGGAACTTTAGCTTTGTCATTTGATGAATAAATAGATGAAAATCATGATGAAATGAGTATTAATAGAGAGGAAAAGTTTTTTACTTAATCAAAGCACGATGAATCAGGATTTTGTTATGAGATGGTTGAGATTAAGCAAAGGGAAATGCCATTAGAAACCTTGGATTTACTAGGTGTTGCTTCTTTTGTTCCAAGGCCTAAAATTGCAATACTTAATCATTTACCTTGATATTTTGCTAAGAAAAAGTGTTTTACTTAGATTTTCATCAAGGGTATGATTCGTAATGAATCGAAGAGCCTTTTAGGAGGTAAAAGTGCCCTTGGTAACTTGGCTTGCCCCTATGGAAAGTATGGAGTTAATATTATGCATGGTAAGCTAAACTTCCACTTGAAATTTTCCTATCTTTGAGATCTAGCTAAAAGATCTTAAGGAAGAACTTTTTTGGAGGCAATCCAACCTTATTTAAGGTCCTTTAGTGTTAATTAAGTGTGTCTTAGGGTTAAGTTTAATCTAGTATGGTTTTAGTGTGTTTCTTAAGTGCTTTCTAGCTGTTTTGGTAGATTCTTTTGCTTTGAGTACCAAACCTCTTTTGGGAACCGTAATTCAGCCTCTTTAGTTTGTTTTAAGTTCTTTTCTTTTAATTCAAGTGCCTTTTAAGCCATTTTAAGTTGTTTTCCCATCTAATTTTTTTGCTTTAATTACATTATGTCCTGATTTTAAATTTCAGTTTGACTACGTTTTCAATTTAATTTTAGTGTTTTGTTGTTCTTTTAAGTTTAAAAGTTTTAGGGTTTTTGGTTTTTAGCTCAACTCTTTGGTTTCTTGGTGTTTTAGTCCCTTTTGATTAATTTTGGTGTGTTTTAAATGTTCTTGGCCTTGATCCATGTTTAATTATTATGTTTAATCCATTTTGATTCATTAGAACTTGAATTGGGATTGAATTGATGCAAAATTGTTATCATTTTTCTGTTAAAAGACTATTCTAAACAGTAAGAAAGTAGGGGTAAAATGGCCCCTCTACCTTGGGTTTTACTCTCTACACATAAGAGTTAAATGCTGCCAATTAAAAGGCATTGTCTAACTCCCCAGGTCCTACCATTTAACTCCTTGTTGCGCACAAATACGGCGCAATTTTCTGCATCTCCTTCCTCCTTCTTCTCTAAATGCAACAGTCGCCCTTTGCGCTCCTTTTAGCTTCAAATCCCCCTAAATCACTAATTTGTTGGCCAAAATTTTCTTTCTTAGTATCTAATTGCAACTTTTTCAACTATAAATATGAATACTCCATTATTGTGGTCAGATTCATCCTAGATTTTTCACAAAATCTTTTGTAAATGTTTGGATACTATTCATCTTGAAAGGTTTATTTATCAATTTTTGTGATGGTTCTGACCTCCATTTGCGTGGATTTCAATAAAATTATGTTATAAATTATGTTACCTTTTTATTGGTACCTAGTTCATCAATTGATTTTATCATCGAAATTTTTGAAATTTTTAACTCGTCTGATATTCATCCATTCTATTCTAGAAGATCTTGAATTTTCATGTTGTTCTCTATTTATTTGCTATATGTTTGTTAAACTCTTTTGATTGAGATGGAACCTAGATGATCTTTTAAAGCTTATAGTTTTGCTCCAAGGTCGAAATTTGATTGTTCTCGATTTACAAGCCAAGAGAGATCAATTAAGGTTAATATGGAAGATGATTTTCAAGTCTCGCCTTTGTTCCAAGCCTTCTAGTGGCTGTCTATTTTGACACTTATGGGTCCATACTATCCACTATTAGTGAAAGAATTCTTCACCAACATAGAGGAAAAGAAAGCCACTGAGCTTATAGTCATTTATTTTTAGTGCGAGGTATTTCTATTGAGATCACTCGTTCATTACTGAATTTTTAGGAGTGCTAAATATAGGATAATTATATATGCATAAGGTTGATAGAGTTCTAGGTTATTCAGTTCCTTCTGATCCCTTGTTCTTAATAGATGTAGCTTAATCTCATTTAGGTTTGGTTACTGCACCTAACCACAGAGGTTACCCTACTATCCAGTTGAGTATTGGAGACCACATAACTATTGCAATCTTTAGTGTAAAGGCCCTTCCTCGAGCTAGTGGACTCAATAAGCTTAAGTTGATGACATATATCTTTTGTATAAGATCCTTCAGGGTTTAGTAGGCATCGAGGGATTGACTTTAGCTGGATTCATTTTAGATAGCATTAGAAATATAGTTCATCATACCCACCAGTCAAAAAACTTTTTCTTTCCTTATTTGGTTACTAGGATATTTGAGACATTTTGTGTCTCTTTTTACGCCTTTTCAAGCAAGTGAGCATATAGATGATGCAGAGATTCTTACACCTGTGATTCGAGTTGCTCATGTGGATCATAAAGATGAGGTAGGAGACGCTTCCGTTGTGGCAACACCACTAGCTACTCATCCTCCAACAACTTTTGATCCAGTCCCTGGTGCTATCGTGAGTGCTATTTCGCGATTACATAATCGTGTGGATGCTAGTTTTACTGCTGTTACTTCCTGGATTAATGGGATATATTCTCACATGGATCATTTTTAATAGCAGCTAGATTAGATTTAGCAACATCTTTAAGCACGTCAGTGGATAGATGATCTGAGTCTTAATGCTTAGTTTTTTCTAGGTTCCACATTTCATTATAGATCATATGCTTTTGTTATTTGTCATCTTGTCATGTATTTTGGGTTCCCATAAGTATTTGGTCTCCATTAATGTATTTTGATGAGCTATCTATTTATGGAGCACGTTTTCCTTCAATAGTGTCTCTTCTACTTTCATTCTCTAATTATGCTTTTTAGTCTATTGCAAGCAAAGCTTAAACATTTTAGTGTTCACTTCAACAGATCATTAAAAGATTTTAGCATTTCATTATCGGTGTTTTCCTTCCCTTTATTGGCCATTTTATACTTTTATGAACATTGAGAGCAATGTTTAATTTAAGTGTGAGGAGGGACTGGTTATTTTACAATTATATTTTATTTGTCCTAAATCACATCAATTTAGCGTCTTTTTTAAAGTAATCTATAATTTATGGAAAACTATTTCAATTTTGATGCCTTTCATTAACATTTTTCCTTTTGAATTCAATCACTTTGTTGTTCTGAGATGTCATATTATCAATTAAGCATGTTTACTAATACTAAACTTTTATTGATTCATTTTTTGGGTTATGGCTATCTGATAAGCATTATGAGTTTACCTGTATAAAATGCAAATTTTTTTAAAGCTTTTTGTGACTTCTTTCAACGTTCTCATATCTTCTTTGAATTAAAAATCAAAATCAATGAAAAAAAGTTTGAAAATTTAAAAGAATGAAAATTTTGATTGAAAAAATAAGTGCTTAAATTGTGAAATGCGAGAAATGTTTATTCACTCTGCTGGCTTTGAACCAATTGGTTAAAGTTAAAGAGTGGCTCTAGTAGCCAATTAATGTGAAGTGACTTAATTGAAGTATCAGGAATGTTCACAATAAATTGTTCATCTTCTTGTAATAAGATTAAATGGCCTCTCAATCCTTAAAAGCTTACTTAGATGCTTAAATTGGTGCTTAATGGGTAAAAGGTGTGAAATTACTTAAAAGATGAATTATTTCACTTTGTGCATATCCATTTTATTCATGGAAATTATTTGATGAAAGTTAGGTTGAAGTTTGAAAGAATATGAAGTCATTTGAAGTTGATTGTTAATCACCATTCTTAATTAATCATATAACATCATGATGATTTGTTTGATGATTGAACAATTAAGAAAATGTGTCAATGGTTGTGATTGATAAATTGAATCAAAATTTCTATGCTTATAGGATATTTTGAAATAGATGATTGCATGATTTGCATGAGGAAAAACAAAAGATAATTGTGGGGGAGTTGATAAGTGCTTAAGTCATATAGTGTTTTAGGATATTTTAATGTAATTAATCCTCTATTTTGATGTTATTTGGTTTAATTTGTATCTTGAATTGTTTTATTTGTAGATTGAAACTAAAATGAAGTGAATATCGAGAAAGAAGATAAAAAAGGAAGCAAATCATGAGTAAAACGTGGGTCCTTATGTACCCTGTGTTTAACTCCCCTGCAAACAGTAGTATCTAAACGACACCGTTTTACTACAATCAAGCACCTTTTAAGGAGCAATCAAGACAAGACTAGATAGATTTTTCATTTTGAATGGCTGAAAATAGTTTAACCTACAGGAGACATATAAATGGAGTGCTAAAACTTATAAATAAGGGGAGAGACATTGGAAAGCTTCAAAATTTAGATCTAGCTTAGGCTTTTTTCTTCTTTTCATATCTAGGTTAGGGTTTTCCTTTACTCTTTCTTTTCCAACCTTGTTATTGGTATTTTAAGATTGAATTAAGGATCTCAAGCATTTTTAAATGTTTTTGAAGTTCTATCTATCCATTTAGAGCATCATTTAGTTCAATATAGACCTTTAATTACTTACTTTCTCACTCCTTGCATATTTATGTCAGAACATGTGTTTAATGCTTGAATATATTATTTATTATGCTCTATAATGTTTTAATCTATTCTCCATATTAGGAAAGATTCTTGAATGTATTGATTATCTACAACTTGATTGAATGGTAACCATTGTTTATTTTGACATCTTAAAGCTTATTTTGACGTTATCACTTCAGTCAAGACTAAAAATGGCTAAAGATCCGGTAATCTCTACTTTAATCATTGGAAAAATTAGTAAAAAACACGGTTTAATTCAAGGATCCGAGAAATCTGCCTTGGTTATCATGAGGGAACTAATCTTGAATATGGGTTTTAAGATTAGAACTTCTAAGTCTTTAAGCATAATGCCTACTAATTGGATTAATGACCAAACTTCAATTTATGATGGTTACAGAAAAGGCATTGGCTTAACCATAGCAATGTCTTGATTTAGTGAAAGCCCTAAATTAATCATTTCAATCCAATTCATAACTCAATTAATCTTTTGAGGCCTAATCCTAAGCTAAGTAATCTTAAGAAATTTAGAATCCACAACATTGTTTGGAAGCTTTGAGCTTACTTTAGGTGTTTTTAGTTTAACTGAGTCAACTAACCCTTTTTATTTAAAGATCTTGAGTTCCTTAAATAAATGCAATCCAATTGCCTTAATACTCACTAATTTTCCTTGTAGGTTCGACATTCTAGAGTCATAAAAATGCTCCATTTTATTATTTGCAATTGGCACACTACTGTGAAGTTGGTTTGAATTTGTATTTGAATTGCATAAGAACTTATTGATTTACTGAGCTAAATTAGTGATATCAAACCAACATAGCAAATGCTTTTATATAGGGGGAGAATTTTAATGATCCTTGATATATAAATTTAAAGGGAGTAATATAGTTGGATTTCATAGTTTTGCACTTTATGTTTCCCTAGCATCACATGTTTCGTTATCATAAAAGAGGAGATAGTGTCAAATAAAACCCTTAAGAAAATAAAACAAGATGGATGGATAGTACATAGTTGTCACAAGGATTTCTTCGGAAACAAATTGAATAGTTTTACTGAATTCCTCATATGATGGCTCAACTTGGATCTATTAATGTTTAACTTGACTTTCTCTTATGATAGTTGACTAACAAGACCATCTATTTTCAAATGCCTCAAGCATAATCTTATTTAGGCATTTCACTCACACACAATGTACCTACTTGTTTACACTGAAAAGAGACAAGAAAGAGTAAGATAGAGATACAACAACACTAACATTTTATTAGCTTCCACAAAATTTTAGAAAAGGAATTTAAGTGGAATGCTACTTAAAGCACACTACTATAAAGGAACTCCTTACTCAAAGTCCTTGTCAAAAAAATTCTCCTAACAGCTCTTGTAAGCCCTAACAGCACTTAAGAGGAATGACAAATTGAGTAATTAAAACTTTTTAAATTAATTAAACTAGCCTCTTAAACTAATTCAAACTACATGTGATCACTAAACAAATATTCATCTTAAATGATATGGAAAAGCAAATTACAATTTCTACACAATAAGCAATAAGAAGGATATAAGGGTAGAGAAAGACAACGAATTTATAGAGGTTTTCCTACCTCAAAGTTAAACTACATCCTCTCTCTAACTACTTATTGGAAATTTCACCAACAAAATAATAACATTACAATCTTCTTTTAGGTTTAAGGGTAACCCTTATAACTCACAATATTTTGGTTAAATGTGAAGAGTAACCTTTTGAAAAGTATTTTTGTTGTAAATAGTAGCCTTTACAACACGCAATCAACCAAACAATCCAATAACCTCCTTACAAGTAACTAAATACATCTAAATAGGTGCTTCACTTAAAGCTTCATCAAACTACAGACTCTTACATTCAACAAATGATATGATGAAACTATGATGCACTTCAAAGCTTAAAAAAACTGATTATGTCATAATGGATATACTAAATTGTGTATGTGCGATTCAAATTAAAATGAAAAATGATATGAACTAAATTTGAATTGTTTTGATATATGGGAATGTAATTGCTTAAATGATTAGTGAAACCCTTGGGAACTTAAACAAACAGCATATAGTAATTTATAAGAAACAATATTAAGTATTGGTTGAGTCACAATAACTCAACCGACTATTAGTCTTACTCATAACATCAACCTTAGATATATATGCATTACTCTCTTCTTTTTCATTTCTTTTTTTCTCTTTTTCTTTTATTATTCTTCTTCTTTTTTTTTTATATACGTACATATAAGATTAGAAATCAAAATAGTGGACTTTACTTACTTAATTAACAAACTAAGTAATTAATGTTTATTTTATTATTTTATTATTTTTGATTAATTATGGTTCCTTTTCATTATTCTTTGAATGTTAAACGTTCCTTAAAGGAAGTTACAAAATTACTCAGGAAATTGCATTTTATTTGTGGAATATAATTCTAATTATTAGGTATTTGTCATGCAAATTATGAAATGAGTTAAAGGCATTTAGTCATTAATAGTCAAAATTAATCATATAACATTTCAAATTGTCAAAACAATTGAATTGGAACGAAAGCATAGATAATAAGTAAGCTTAAATAAAATTTTTTTCCATAATTTATAGACTATGATGAAATTGTTGATAAATCAAATTAATTTTAAACAAACAAAACTCAAGCTTATAAACCAATATAATCCCTCCCTCACACTTAAACTAAACATTGTGCTTAATGTTTAATAAATAAATTAAAAAGCATAATATAAGAGAGCAGGGAAAGAAGTACACCCGTTTGATATAGGCTTGAATATCCATTAGTGAATTTGCGGGAACTGGAACATCCAAAAGCAACAAACACAGATAAGAAAAAAGAATGTTCCACTCATATAAATATGTAAGTCAAATACAACCAAGGAGCCAACTGACATAAAAAATGTGGGAATCAGATCCAAAACAAAGCATAAAAAACAACCTATACTACGAAACTGAAATGAAAATACATTAAAAAAAACAAAACACAAACCAAAGGTCTTACAAGAAAATGCGTGAATAACCAATATAACTAAGAAGAAGGACTATCCCTATCTCGGGCTCTCTGATACTCCTCAAGTCATGCTAAGGATAAATCCACACCATCTAAATGAAGGGTGAGTACATTGAAATGGGCATTCATTTTACCACCCAAATCAGAGATCTCGAAAGAAAGTATAAACTCCATGTTGGTCAAGAAAGTCATGAAACCAACCATAGGACCATCTGTAAAAGGTGGAGGTGGAGGTGGTACTACAAGTGGAGAACAATGGGGTGGATACACAACAACAGGAGCATCTGGTGGAACTGTTGATGCCTTACGCTTACATTTCTTGCACCACTGCCCTTTACAATAAATAAAATTCCAAAGCTTAAGAACGGTAGGATGAATCATTATCAGTTAAGAATAATCCTTAACCTCCTTAGAATCCAAAGGAACTTCTGTACCCCCAAGTATCCTCGTTAATAGAAAAGGGAAGACATCTTTAGCTTGACTACATCCTGCATATCAAGAATAATGAAGCTAGACAGTGGTAACTTAGGAATAGTACCTAACCTAAACAGCATCTTATGCAAAAGATAAATATCAATAACACACATCTCATTTAATCTAATAACTCGGGGCCAACATTAGAACTAATCATTACAACTATACTACGCTATCAAACTCGTAAGTTAGCAATGATATAACTTCTACTATTTCTCATCAAAACTAAAACATCTATAGCAGTAGCAATAGAAAATGATAGATTCGTAGATATCGAATCACTATAAAAAGTGCCCTTACTCAAAATGTAGACTTCCCACTCATCAGGTACTAGTAATAATGTAGAAATAGAACCATGAGTGATAAGTATAAGAATACCTCACACAGAAGATCAAATCTCAATTATCTCAAACTCAGTCTTATCCTCAATGTTCGTATAGAACTCAAGAATCAAAGTAGGGTAGAAAGGCCCTACAAAGACAAAACTGGCTCCCATATTATGCTCCTAAATGCACTAGAAAGGTTAAATTGAACCTCAAGATCTAGAAGGATCAAACACTCTATGATGAAGTCATTCCTACGATGCGATTGATACCAATCAAAGTTCTGCCGACAGGTGAATTTTGATGAACCATATGCCAATCTCTTTCTTAGTGGCACCATTGGAATAGAAACTATTCAATAAACATGCATAAAAGAGACAAAAAATGTTAGCAAAAATAAGAAATTTTTTTTACGAAATTCGTCAAAATATTCCCCCTACCAGAATATTCTTAATTTTTTTATGATATTAACATTGAATAAATTAGTATAAATTGAAAGATAATTAAAATTTTAACACATCGATACCAAAACCCAACCAAATGGAGGTATACATCAAGAAAAAATTGAAAAAATGTACATTGAGAGATGAATAGTTATCAAAATAGTTCAGAGGAATTTTTGGAAAATCTATTGATGTATAGAATGATTTGAGGCTAGACACTTGTAAAGGAAAACAAATGTGACAAATGAACACTAAAAACATACGATTTGACTGAAAAATGAGATAGTTATAAGGATTTGAAGGTAAGAGAGAGAATAGTGTTCGAAAGAGAGGAGGAGGAGGTTGAAGATAATGAATAGTGAAACGTTGTTGTGTTTATCGCTGAATCACCCTTCAACGACACCCTATTCATCCTACAAAGGAAATACTATCATCTTTATCACTGAATCTCCCTTCAACGACAACCTGTTCATCCTATAATAGCATCGTTGTCATATTTATCGTTGAATCATCCTTCAATGGCATCCTGCTCATTCTATAACTACACCGTTGTCATATTTATTGCTGAATCATCCTTCAATGGCACCCTGTTCATCCTACAATAACACCGTTGTAGGATGAACAACCTATTTTTAATGCTCCAGAATGGAAGGATCTATAGTGGGTTGATTATACATTAACAGTGGGCTCCCAGACCATCACTAATGGTCTTCTCACTCCTTAATAAATCCAATTTTAATCCAATTTCACCTAAAAAATCCTTCCAAACTCTAGTCCTAATGACATGGAGTGGATTGTCCAACAATTTACTTCAAAATCAATCCTAAAAACACTTCTAAATCCAAATTAAACACACCAAACTAAAGGCATTCCAAAGAAAACACACTTAAAAGACTTCAACACATTTATTGTAATTTAACACACACTAAAGTCAAATCAAAAGACTTAAATTAAGGTTGGGTTGCCTCCCAACAAGCATTTCTTTAAGGTCTTGCTTGAAAAATTCATCATGATTATCATAATTAAGAACCTTGAAAACATTGTACTTAATTTGAAATTCATCCTTGACACTAAATGAAATGAACATATGAATCATCCATTTGATCATATAACGTAAAGGTGCAAACACTTCTATCACTACCAACAACTTCATTTTCACTTTCAATTTCAACACTTTCCTTACAATCCATAAAATTCACAGCTTGATTTTCAAAACAACTTAGACAATTATCATCATCATTTTCCATAGCATACACTTCTAACTCATTTTGCTCACATTCAACAAATGTAGTTAGATTATAGGTGTAATCCTTTTCATTAACAGTTCTCTCAAGTTAGGATAAGAACATTCCAACTGTTAGACTATACATTGATTTTTGGCTAGATGCTCATTTTATTAAGATAAACTATAAAAGGATATGCATAATTTTTATATAATTGAATAGTTTGCCTAGAATGAGAATCTAACATTTGTGGATATGGAATCCTAGGTTGGTAAGGTTGGACATTGGAATTAACAAATAACCTAGGTGGACAGCATTCATTTTCAAATTCTTTCACTTCATTACTTCTTTCCATCACTTCTCTTTCACTTACATCTTCCATGTCATGATTATTTGTTAGGCGCCAAATTGATATAATTTTAATGGTTAATTTGTTAAATTATGACCCCTGATTTAGGACTTAATAGTTAAATTGATATCTTATTATGTCTAATTTATATAATAGAGCATAATGATGAAGATTAGAGTAAAAACATGAAGAAACTCTCTTAGTTCTATCTATAAATGGCCCCCTACAGGGTTCCGTTATATGAAGAACAGAGGGTCGTTTATTGAGCCAGGATTCGAGAACTAACAACACCCTAAGAGGATGTTGTTGCAGGGTAACAGGATTCCATTACTCTCTAAGTCAACAATTTCACTCCAAATATTCTAGATTTCCACCCTTGGCGTGTTACTAATTAATGCCAATTTCTAATAACACATGGGGAGAGCTCTATAGGTCCTGAAAATAGCCAAAAATATACAAGAAACATGGAGAGAGATCAGATATCAGATCTGCCTTTGAGAGAGACTCTTCTTCTCTCATTTTTCTAGCTTTTCCTTAGTTCTAAGCTTCAAACACTTAGTTATTCATATTGTGTATTGTTTT
>JAOXYD010255230.1:0-16133 GCA_028565735.1 Pinacopodium congolense
GAATTCCCTACTTATGAACTCTAAAAACTCTTAACACAAAATCATGTTAGTAGCATCAAATATAATATCATCTACATATCTTTAAACAATCAAAATATCATCTTATCTTTTTTTAAACGAAAAAATTATTGTCTACTTTTTCTTTAATAAAGTCATTTTCTAAAATAAATGTATTTAACCTATCTTACCATGTCCTAAGTTCTTGTTTTAAATCGTACATTCTATTAGAAAGTTTAAAAATATGTTGGATTGCATCATATCTTTTAAAACCAAGGGGTTGGTCTACATACACTTCTTCATGAATAAAACCATTAAAAAATGCTTTTTACTTCCACTTGAAAAAGTTTAAAGTCCATCTATGATATAAAAGCAAGTAATAGCCTAATTGCCTTTAACCTAACTATAGGGGCTGAAGTCTCATCATCATCTATGCCTTTTTCTTGGTTATATCCTTTTACTGCTAACTTAATCTTGTTCTTCACTGTGTTCCCTTATTCATCTAAATTTTTCTTTAAAACCCATTTTATGCCTATAATGGGGTGATCTTTTATCCTAGGAACTAAACTCCATACTTTATTTCTATCAAATTAATTTAATTATTTATTTATAGTCAAAATCCAATGTTCATCACCTAAGGCTTCTTCTACTTTCCTAAGTTCAATTTAAGACATAAAAGTAAGATGAGACAAATTTTTAAAATGAGATTGAGTGGTTACCCCTTATTAAGCATCACCTAGTATTTGGTTTGGCGGATGATCTTTCTTGTATTTCTAATCCTTTGGCAACTTATCATCCCTCTTTTCATCACTTGATTCAATAATAGGTTCTTATGGTGTAGTTTGTCATTCCTCTTTTTCTTCTTTAAGATTTAGGTTTTCTAATTCTTTTAAACCTACATCATCATCTTGAAGATCTCTCTTACTTTAAAAAGGGTTAATCTAATCAAACACTACATCCATAGATTCTTCAATGACATGCTTTTTTTTTTTGTTAAAGACTCCATATGCTCCACTAGTTAAAGAGTATCCTATAAAAATTCCTTCATCAATTTTATAATCAAATTTACCTTAACTATACTCTGTGTTCACAATGTAGCATTTGCATTCAAAGACCTTAAAATAATTAATTTCAATTTTCTTACCCTTTCAAAGTTTATATGGGGTTTTGTCTATTTTAGGCCTAATATATACCTTATTTACTATATGGCATGTACACACAACAATATTGGACACAAAATACTTTGAAAATTCATACTCATTAATCATGGTCTTATCATTTCTTATAGCGTCCCATTCTTTCTTTTCGTTGCATCATTTTATTAAGGAGTCTTAGGGGTTGAAAATTATGATATATGTCATGATCATTATAAAAACTTTTAAATAAGTCATTTTTAAACTCTCTACCATAATCACTTCTAATAGATGCAATAAATAAAATTTTTATTTTGAATTTCCTTAACAATTTTAATAAAAGACCTAAAATATTTATCTTTACTATTCAAGAACAATACACATATAAATCTACTAAGGTCACCTACAATTACAAATGCATATGATCTACCATAAAAGCTAACAACCCTAGTAAGTCCAAACAAGTCCATAAGAAGAAGTTCAAGAGATCTAGAAGTTATTACCTGTTTCTTACTTTTAAAAGAACTTCTTATTTGTTTTCCTATTTGATATGATCTGCAAATCCTATCTTTCTCGAATTTCATGCTTAGGAGCCCATTAACGAGTTGCTTGGAGTTTAGGTTTGTTAAAAGATCCATGCTTATGACTAAGTCTTCTATGCCAAATCCACGCACATTTGTTAATAAAAACTAAACATTCCATTTCAAGGTTAGATATATCATCTAAATCAATAATTTAGATATTTCCTTATCTTTTTTCTTAAGAATGCAATATTATTATCACTTATTTTTTAAACTACACAAGCATTTCCTTCAAAGCATACTTTATAGTCTTTTCACACAATTGGTTAACACTCTAAAGATTATGCTTTAAACCATTTACTACAAAAATATTATAAATTAAGAGGTAAATATCTTTACCAATTTATCTAATGTAAATTTCCTTATCCTTGGCATTATCACCAAATGTGAAGAATTTACTATCTTTGCTTTCGAATGAGATAAATTGAAAACGGTCACCCATCATATGTCTTGAATATTCACTATTAATGTACTATTTATTCCTTTTTTTGGTAGCTTACAAAATAAGAAAATCATTTCTATATTAACTTGAGTTTTTATGGGTTAGACATATACCTATCCCAACTTCTTGACATAACCTTCCTATTTGGTCTATCATAACAAAAATGTTTTATATGTCCATAATAACCACAATATGTGTAAAATAAAGGTGCATATCTTCTATATGCATTTCTAAAACTATACCTAGGTCTATGTTCATTATGGGTCCAAGTATAATAACTTTATCTAGGTTGAAAATATGACCTTTTACCTTGTGGACTTCTCCTAGGTCTTACGTTGGAAATATGCATATATGCATAATGAATCTATCTAAGTTATGATTTACTCATAGATTCATTTTAATCATAAGTCTCAGGCATTGGCTCATCTTCTAATTTATTTCCTTTTACAAATTTGGTCATACTAGTTGAAGGTCCATCACTAATACAGTCTAATCTATATTTATCATTGGTCATCTTTTATACTCCTAGCAATGTTTCTAATTTTTCATTATTTTTTTTAAATTTAGCTAGAGACTCTTTTAAAGGATTCTAATTCTCTTTTTAGTAAAGCATTTTCATTTACCAAGTTTATTCTATCATTAGTTCCTACTCTCTTTGATTTTAGTTTAAGTTTAAGCTTCTCATTCTCTAATTTGCATTCATTTAACAATTTTCAAAATTTCTTTGTATTTAGTGGACATTCATTTCTTTTCATAGTCAAAACTCGTAAATATTCCACTAATTCATCATAACTAGGATCTACATTACATTTATTATAACTATTAGAAGTAGAGGAAAATAATACCTCATCATTAACCATGAAACACATGTTTGCCACCTATTCTTCTCTTTCAAATTCATTTTCACTCCTTGTAGCTTTTAATGCCTTCTTTTTCTTCATTTCTTTCTTCTTCTTCTTTGTATCCTCTTTAAGGTGTGAGCATTGTGACTATACATAACCTTTTTCATTGCCTTCAAAATAAGTGAGGTTAGCTAAATTTATTTTAGAATGAGACTTACCTTCCCTTCTTTATCTGAATGTCTTCCTCTTTAAAATTTTCTTAAAGCTTCTTGTAAGAAAAGCTATATCTTTATCTTCGCTTCCATTTATGGAGGCTTCATCATCAATATGTACCTAGTTTGAAACCTTGAATTCCATGTTTTTCTTCTTTTTCTATGCTTTCCTCCTCTTATGTCTCCTTTAATTTCATCTGATATTTTATAAGGAAACTTGTTAGCCCATTAAGGGAGAGGACATTGAGGTCCTAGCTTTTTTAATCATTGTCACTTTAGCCTCTTAAGGCTTTGGTAAAGACCTAAGGATATTTCTTAAAAGCTCAACGTTAGAGTAGATCTTACCTAGATCTTTTAAAACTTTAATAATATCAACAAAATGTGTATATATAGAGGAAATAGATTCATCATGCAACACATAAAAAAAAACTTATATTGGTGAGTTAACATGCTCACTTTACTCTTTTGACTTGGTTTGTACTCTCAAGAGTTATTTCTAATATATGCCATATTTTATAAATGGTTTCACATATGGATACTTTGTTGAATTCATTTTTAAAGCGTATAATATAAGATATGCATAGATTTATTGTTAAAAGACACTAATTTCTCAACACTACGATCCCATTCATCCTCATTTTTTGATACTCTTTGGTTTCCTACAATCTTTGAAGGTATAGATGTCTCTCATAATACTATTTTCACACTATTTTCCATAATAAAACATCTCATTTTGTTTTTTAATAAGGTAGTCATTTCCATCAAAGTAAAGAGTCCTACTAGTATTTTGGCCTTCTAAGTTATTAAAAGGAGTAAAAGAGTTCGTATGTGCCATTATATTTTCTCACTAATTTGCTAGAATTACAACTATGTGAGACTTAGATTCTGATACTACTTATTAGTCCTATTTAACACCTAAGAGAGGGGTGAATTAGATTCTTCCAAAAAATTTTAACTTAATGGTCCTAAATTCACTAAGTTCTTTAGACTAATATAAAAGCTAAACAGCATCATCAAACAATATAAACAAAGTAATAGAGAATATAAACAACTTGTAATAAAGCAAATCTTAAAGTAAAAGGTTAAGGGAAGAATGTGTAAATTGAATTTTATAGTAGTTCGATGGTAACCTTTTTACCTATGTCTACTTCCCAAATCCTTGTTGGGTATTCCATTATTATAAATCACAAGTACAACTTAATAATCCCTTTTTCAATGCCATAACCTTTCAACTTCTCAAAATACACTTGAAGAAGTATTTCACTAGACCAACAAAGTGTTTGAAAAGCTCACTAAATACTTAGGAATGAATGCACCAAAGAGTTTATAAAACTTCACAAAAAATTATAAAAAGACTCAACTAAAACTTACGAAACCATACACTTTTTACTTCAAATCAATTATTAGATTGTTTCTCAACACCTGGTTGTGTAAAACCTTGTGCAAGACACCTATTTATAGTAGTTTTTCCAACCTACTAACTATTCATAAATGTTTCCCAATATTCAAAAGCATTTATTTCAATTTACCATTATATATCTTAATATTGGAGTGCAAACTGCCCATGTATCAGTTGATTAACCTCTATACATCAATTGACCTTGTATCTTTATCAGTTAACCGAACAAGTTTCTATATGCACATTAGTTGACGACATGAACCATATTGGTCAACTAATAATTGATCGACTACCATTTGTCAAACAGTCCCTATTCAAACTAAAATTTCATGATTTAAATGCAATTAAACACTTACAAATCAATCCAAAAACTTTTTAATAATTAGAAAACATTTCTTAATTTATGTATGCATTAAAAAATTTCCCAAAAAGTGTTTTAATTCATCAAGGGGATTATTTTAAAATATTTTCATATAATTTCCTTTTAATTATGCAACCTATATGTATACTCTAAGTATGAATGTAATTATGTATGAATGAGCTCTTTTAACTACAAAGATGAGACCAAGTAAAACTTATATAAAAAATTACAAAGGTAAATCTAAATAAAACCTAACTTGGTCTTCCATCTTGGATCTCCTTCAATCGATCAACAAAAGGTCTAATTTGACCAAAACCCCAAAAATTATCTCTTTAAGCTTTCATTAATAAACCTATCTTTTCAAAACCTTTTACATAATAAAATATTAGTAGAAAGATTACTTTGTCATCATCAAAATAAAGTAGAACCTCCCTTGATTCAACAACAATAACAGCTAATTCCCAAAGATCATAATGTACCTTTTCAAGAGGAAATTATATTATTTAATTATTTAAATTAAAAGGAAGTTTGTAACTTTTTTCCAAATTGATAATTAACCCAGATAGATAAAGTAGCTTTCCAATTTATGACATCAATGTTATTCTTTGCTTTTAAGAAATATAAAATCTTTGAACTTGGATGATCAAGTCATTAGTGCCATAAGGTGAATGAGCTGCTTCCCTTGATTACTGTAAAGAAGTCCTAGATTAAAGGAGGTAAATGTAGCAGTACAAGCATTATTTAGAGTGACTTTATTTATAGATATTAAGTTTTTATTTTCAATTATGGAACAATAAGCACATCTTTCTAGTTTATTTTTCCAATATAAGCATTTCCAATGCATGTAATAGACAATTTATTTCCATCACTAACATAAACTACATCATTTCCTTTATATGGTTTAAGTTGAAATAATATTCCTACATCATTTATGATATAAGCAGTTGCAGCTGAATCCATTTGGGTCATCTTCATTCAAAGTGAGAGTTATTAAGGCTTGCAGAAGAACCTCTTATTGATATAATAGTTCAATATGTACCACCAATCAAAAGCAATATGATTCATTTTTCCATAATCTAACAAGGTACCTTTCCATATTTTTCAATAGTTAAGCTCTGTCTAACTCTTTTTTATTCTTTTAAAGTATGTTTTATGCCACTTGAATTGTTATAATGATATGCTAAAATGAAACTATTTCCTTTAGAGCTAAAAATACAACCTCCTCTGCTATTACGCCTTCGTCCACATTAGCTAAAAAACGGTTTGATTATGTTCAATATAAATCGTTTCTTCTTTTTTAGTCAAAATAATTTGTTCATATCCCTATAAGGCAAGAATAAATTGATTAAAAGTATGGTAGGGTGGCTTTGTTACTATAGCTGGATGAAATTTTTTATTTTATTCCTAGATCCCTATCAAATTAGAAGATTTTGTCAAGATCTATAACTAGCTTTTTTATGGCAGCAAAGTTGTCACAAATCAATTGAATTCCTTTACAAGCTCATTTAAGGCACATGAGTATGTTTTTGATCAGTCCTTCCTTCTTAATGGTTGTTTGTAGTAATAATTCTTCCAACAAACTCCAGAGATCATAGGCTATTGGTTCTTCATCAATTAATGGTTGGGCTTCTTCTTTAATTGTATCTAGAAGCCATAAAATGAGTAATCCATTATTAGTTACCCAAGAAATAGAAGTTGGATTTTCAATCTTATTTTGCAAAGATTTTCCACCGTTCTTTTTCAAATGATGGAGCACTTTGAGACTTCATGCAAGATGGAGGATCCATGATCACCACATGAGATAATTGTTAGAGCCTAGTTTAATTGATACTAGGCTAGAACATTGGTAGAATGATTAAATTGTAAGTTTGGGCTCTACCTTCTTCTTCTTTTTTTTAGAAAGATAAGAAAATGGGAAGAGAAAAGACTAATGTTTTGGCTTATCAGTTTCACAACTTTGATACTATGAAAGTTTTTTGTTCCATTATTAATGGGTCAACATTTTTTTATTATTTGTCGACTGTCCTTTATCCATCTTTCTTTATTATTTCTCCATCGTTATGAGAAATTGTTGGCTTTACATGTTCTTTCCTTATAAAATATTGAAATTTTTTTTTATGGATCTAGGTGCTAATGTGAAAAAGGATATGAATGGTTCTTACTTTAAAAAAATAGAGAATAAAATGTATTTATGAAATATAAAGGAACTACCAGTGATTTTGTAGTTCATTAAGAGAGGATGTCTTAGATATCTTCCTCTACTGGGGTTTAAATTTTGATAGAATAAAAAAGTTTAATTTCTTAAAAAATTTTAAAACTATATTTTCTTATTTATGATTTCTATTTATGCTTTTGTAAATTATAAATAATGTTTATAAATAAAATTAGAACAAATTTCTTTTTACCATTAGTTTTTATGATTAAAAAATAGAAGCCAAAAATTTTAAAAAAAGTGATATAGAATATGGCTTTAGTTAATAATTATTACTTTTTTAAAAACATTTAGTCAAGTAACGTGAAACGCTAATGAAATGGTTATTCCATCTTATGATTATATTACTTTGCATTTTCGTGAAGTAATAAGAAATGAAGCCGTTTTTCTTCAGCCTTAAGCAATCAATCTTTTTTCCACTTTTCTGTTAACCTTTTCCAATCATTCTCCTACCCTCCTCCTTGCTTCTTTCCCCGTCATTTGCTCTTTTATCTATTTCAGGGAATTTTCTAATGAGCTTACTTACAGCGCATAACCATGCACAAGGAACATCGAGAATTTGATCCAACCAATCACATTCAACTCAATTCCCCACGAAAGAGTCGATTATGCTAATGATATCGAAGGTTGTTTTGCAATTGTGGACTTAATTGTACAAGGCTAATGATGGGACGTAGTAGCACAAACATTAGACTGAATCAATAGGCCAAAAGTCATGGTCCTGACAGCTATTTTTATAGAAACTACATCCTTTTTCTAATATAGTTAAAAACGTAATGTCAGAAAAGAGAGCTTAATTAATGTAATCCCCACAAGAAAAAAGGATTTGATAGAAGGTTACAAGATTTTGATGTTTGACTTTTAGACAACTTTAGCCCAAACAAACCTAATTTAGGTGCCTTAATTTGACTGCATTTCACTTTCCACCTCTCCATCGTCGCCATTAGAAACAACGCTTTCGTGGAGTCACTTGCAACTACGTACATACTAGTTACTTTTGAGGAAAGGATTAGGCTGCGTTTGGATTTATGCATATATTTTTATCACCTATTTTGACACAGCCCAGATTTTACAGTAGACTGGTCAGATATTTACTGGCCTATTCCTTCCACTCGAGCTTCATTGCCGACTGGTAGATTTAAGATGTTTAAGTTTTATATTGTGGTTGTTGTATTTTTATATTAATAATTATGTTTTCTTTATCGAATTTTGTGCTGTATTAATATGTTTTCTTTATCGATTTTTGTGTTTAAAAAAATAAAAAATCAAAACAAAAAACAAGTCAAAGTAAATAAATTCGTAGCACTGCTAAAGCCTTACTCCCTATCTATCGCTTGTTAGTTTTGTAGCATTGCTAAAGCTTTACTCATTGCCTATCGCATATCATTGTATCTAAACAGAGTAAACTTATTATATATATATATATATATATCTTATGAACTGAACTCACCTATTTTTCATCCTCATCATAAAAATTATATTAAGGATATTTATGTGAGATACACGTATCTTTATAATGTAATATTGCTTAAATGTGTCAAATATTAGAATAAGATGTCTGATCCTATGGTAGAACATGACTGAATGGAAAGTTTCCGTTATTCTTTCGGCCCATTAATGAGATGTTAGACCCAATAGGCCGATAAAGTGTCAATTTATCTCAGTGACACCTTAAAAATGTCAGTTCCAGTGAGTTTTAAGTAATGTTGGTTGGACTATGCACGTCAATGACTCTAAAGGGACGATATTCAATTCAATATTTAATTCACTTTATTCATAATTTTTGAAAGTCTAGACTGATGAATAAGACATATTAACTTAATAGAACTCTAATTTACTATTCTATTGGAACTCTAATTAAGAAACAAATATTACTACTAATCTATTTTCAACACAACTACTAAAAACTAACTAAATATATTTTATTTATTATTTTTATACCCTTCCTTTGAGACTATGTTTGGTATTAATTTAGTTTTCGATTTTTGTTTCTTATTTTTCTAAATACAGTAACCAATAAAAATAATACAAAAATCGAAAAAGATAACATACTAATACAGTACAGAAATTTAAAAAAAATTGCACAAAAACCTAAAAAAATATACAAAAATCAATCCACATTCACAAAAATAAAAACATAAAACATAAAAGAAAAGTGATACCAAACGTACTCTCAAATTTGTAATTTCAGTTTACGATGCGCTCTTCAAAAAGACTTTTTCAGTATATCTTTAATTCTTCCATGTTTTTGAGATCTTAATAAGATCTCACTTTGACCGTTTTACCTTTGATAAGACATTATTTGACAAATTTTAAATAGGCTTAACCGAAGCTTCTCCAAGTCTAAAGATGTTTTCAACTCATCATCATTCTTGGTAAAAACATTTTAAGTCCTTCACTTCAAACTTGACAAACCTTAACTTACTTTTTCTTTGGCTTTTTGATAGATACATCCAAAAAATAATTGTCTTCTAATAAAGGAGCCTGATCTCTTACAATACTTAGATTGTGCACAAGCTTTCCTTTGCAATCCCAATCGAATAGTCTTCTTTTTGCCAATATCTTAATAAAGATTGACTCTTGTAAATCTTCCTCATATTTTCTCTTGATTCTTTAATCTCTTCTTAGAGTTAGTTTGCATGACTTCTTTAAATGTTAGCTTTCTTCTTAACTGCAAAGTACGTACTCCTATATTTAGTTGCTTATTATCTTTCTTTTTCAAGAGATTTACTTAACTGTACATGCTCATCTTTAAGACTTGAGCATTAGTCCGAGATAATATTTGTGACAAGTGTCCATTAATATACTACTCTATTTCTTCAGTAACAACAGCTTTAGTTTCAACTTCTTGTAGCTTAGAATTCAACCATAGTATAAGCTTTGATCTTTTTAGCCATTATTTCTTGAATTGCTTCAACGATCTTCTTTGAATTAGTCTTTAATTTTGCTAGGAGACTTGTATGGGTTATGTTGTTAAGGTAGAGTGAGAACATATGATCCACTGCTATCTTAATTTAAGTAATTAAGCTTAATTTTGTATTTCGAATTCAACACATTCTATTCTTAATGGAAATCTCAAAACTCTTTTCTTACAATTGACTCACACCAAACATATTGAATCTAAATTTTGACAAATAAAGAATATTAGAGATTGTGTAAATAGTACTTTAATTGTTACCTTTCCTTTCCCCATAACAAAAATAGTGGAATTATCACCAAACTTCACATTATTATGAAAAGACCCATTCAATTCAATAAATACTTCTTTATCTCTACATAAGTAATTTATGCATCTAGTATCTAAATATTGTATACTAAAATGAGAATCGTCTACTACATTATACACCATCAAAAGAGATATCTTTTCTTCTTTATCTGTAAAATTAGTTATTTCCTTTCTTTTTTTATTCAAATTAGTTTGATATTTTGACTTGTAGTGACTAATATCAGTGACATTTGTAGCACTTCATAATGGACTTGTCTATTGGCTGGTGTCCTCCATGTCCTATTCCCTTACATCTATTACTATCTCTTCTTCTTCTTCCTTAAAATATGGAATAATTCTAAGATTGTTGATTATATGAGTATCTTCCTCCACAGTTGCTTCTGCCTTATGTCGTCCTTGTCCTCCTTTCTTTAAAGGTAAAAAAATACTTACTAGATAATGCTTATAGGGCTTGTTCCATACTACGTTATTATCGATATATCTTTTACTCGCGAACTTATAAAGAGTCTTTCAATTCATCTAGTGAAAGAAGATCAAGATATTTTGATTCTAAAATTGAGCAAACTACAAATTGAACTTAGGTGATATCAAATGAAAAATTTTCTCAACTACTATCACATCCTCCATCCTTTCACCATAAACACACATCTTAATAACAATTGCCATTGTCCTTAAGAAAAATATCAAAAATTGATTCTCCTAACTTTATTTCTAGTAGTTTAAATTCTTGATATAATGACTAAAGTTATCGTCTCTTTGTCCTTACTATTGCTTAAATTTTCTTTTTTTTATATAAAATCTCAAATTTAATTTAAAGTTTCCTTCGGAATATGGTTTCGAGAACTAAATAGTCAATTGTTTGGGAAATGAAATTTTTTATCTTAAGATCTTTTAACTGTAATCTCTTAAGTTATGATTTTTATATGTTGTTCAATATTGTGCCTATTACTGGTTCAACAAATATTTCAGAAATTTTTTTTCAATATTCCTTTAATTTGAAAAAAAAAATCTCTATTAACATACTCTAATGATCATAATAACTACCAAAATGTAAAATTTCCAGTTAAACAAAATTCTCCTCCATTATTACTATCACAGAATACTAATTTTATTATTACAAAATAAACTGAGTTTTACTTTTACAAAGTCAATTTCTTATCAAAGTTTCAAACTTTAACAACAATCCACCTATAATTAGAAAATATTATCACCCTTATATCATCGCCAAATGACATTATCATAATGTTGTAGATTAAAAAGTAGCCAAGCACTATGTTCCTCTTCTCTCGCTTTCGTCTCTTCCTCTCTCTAGATTTAAAGAAATTTTCTTAGATTATGTTCAAGACTTATACAAGAATTTTTTTAAATCAGCACTGTTGTTTCAACTAAGGTCAATGAAGGAAGGATTATGGCGACAAAGGGCAATGATCTGCTCTTTGATTTCATAGCACAAAAAAGAAATGACAATGTAAGGATGTTCAATGGATGCAGACCAGATCTCTAATGCAAAGCAAAAGATGAAGGTGTGGTCACATGCTACCATTAATGGGTGTTATACATAGAATTGTCGTATAACACCCCCTTATTTTAACTTTGCATTGATACCATACTCAATCAACTCTAATTCACAATTAATGGTAAAAAAACGTTTATTCCTTTAATTAAAATAATTAAAGTTTATAGTTACCTTAAACTCTAATACATAATCAAATAATACTACTAGATCCTCAAAACCAATATTGTCATTGAATCCCATTATATTAAATGAATTATAGAAAACAAAACTTAATGTTGATTTAAATAAATATATGAAAAATCTATTTGAATTTTTTATGAAATTACTAGCCTACCTATCATAAAATATGAGGTAAGATCACGGAAATTTGGAGGAGTAAAGTACTACAATCTATCTCTTAAAGAACTAGGTGGTAAGGAGTGAATTGTTAATTTAGTAAGAGTTAACCAAATGTACTCACCACACAACACACAAAATATCCATATACAGGGAAAATCACATATAAAGTTTTCATAATTCAATTACATCAACATTTTTTTTCCTAATCAATCATTTAAATGCACATCATAAAGTATCATCATAACCATAATTCCGCTAAAAAAGCAATTCCAACACAGTACACGACAACTATTAGTATTTGTATACATATTTCTCACTATCTTCTACATTTTAAGTTTTATATTTTTATTTTAAGACCCTACTTAATCTAATAAAGTAATATTTGATGATTCTCTGGTTAATCTCATCATCCTATAAACATATATCCATCTCAATATGGAATAAGTAAAATATCAATAACACAAGATGCCTCTCAATCACATAAAGTACCCCGGTATTACCCAGTGCCTAGCCAATCAACACATGATATTACTTGCTATTTGAAATACCCGACTCCACTCTGATGCTTAGTAAATAGCATGAGATATCCCCATACTTGAGATACCCCAACATTTGCTCCACAGATAGGTGCCTAGCAAAATTGCAATCACAATCTCATAATAATAGCATCTTATCATGACAACCCAATTATTAAATATATCATGTCCTGGACAAGCTACTAACTTATTATCTCTTTTTAGTCTTTCAATATATGACATTTCCATTTGATTATACCATGTAAAGATATCCCATAATTATACATTCTTACAATTTCAATATGCATGCAATACTCACAATTGATCTAAATGTTTCATACTCACAAAAACATACTTTTACATAATGTATTATATCATCAAACATCTGACATATGAATAAATCATCATAAGATCTTTAATATATTCATATGTTATTTATTCATATAAATAAGCACATTCAATATTCAAATACACATATTTCATAAATTTAACGTAATTATGCACTTTAATTAACATAATGAAATTATTGTACAATTTTCTACAAATTATATTCTCATATGTTTTTCCACTAAAGACGTACATAAAAATCATCATGAACGTACAATCTAAATTAATCATATGTGCCCAAAATTCATATTATTTATACAGTGCACAGCAATCATAAATCACAAATACATTCTAGTCAGTTCCTTATAATAAATTTTATATTAATCATATAATTCACAAATAACACCTAATAGGAAAATATTCTACTTTAACACTTCCATACAACTAAACTATCATCATATTCAAGTCCCACACACTATTCATTTTATATATCTAGAATTATAACACATGCAAGTATATTGATTATCACTTACTTGATATCTAAAGACTAAAGTCAAGCACCACATTTCAATTGATGATCCTCTTTAGTGCCACGACTTATTTAAAATAATTTTTTTATTAAAAACATAATTTACGAATATCAAATGACGTCAAAAGTCATGTTCTAACACAATTTAAATAAATTTTATTTAAATACTCTAACTTGTCCTTATACAAATTTTGCATTAGAGAATATAATTCAACTATTTTAGTACATTTTTTTAATTCACCATTATCAATCCCTCTTCTTTCCTTACTTAAAAATTAGATTCCTCTAAGAAAAATGATACGACTATAGTGCCATAATTATGACTAATCATCTTTTCCTATTTGCCACTTTATTACTACCTAACCTTTGTGAACAAAATACATATATGTATAAACATCTATACGAATGGATGCCTTTCAATATCTTCAATAAAATTTTCACATCAGGCTAGTTCAATTTCAAATACATCTATCTGCAGTTTATTCCATGTACAAGCAAACAATTAGAATAGAATTTACATCCACAAAAGATCCATTAATCAATGATTAACTTTAGCTAAGCATATCGACATTGTAAATAAAAACTCACCAATATAGCAGGTCACTTAATTGTTCCTCTATATAATGCCTATATCCCATTAACACAAGTCCTTTGCTTTTACACTTCCTATTGTTCTCATACTCTTTATTCCGACCTTGATTCCCTCTTATAATAACAGCTAGCAAGAGGAACGACCTTTAAGTTAAATCTTTTTTTTTCCTTTTATGATTTTCCCAAATAACGGATTCCTTAAGGTTATAGATGGTGGAAGATGATATGGCTAGATAAACTAACAAGAATGAATGGTTTGTGTGGTTTGAGGATGAAACGACTGGAATCAATGAAGGATGAAAAGAAAAGAAGTGGCTAACAATTAAGATTAGGGATTCTTTATTAATTTTTTTAGTTTTTATTTTTTTAACTGGTGGGCTAAATTTATTCACTTAAATCACAAATCCATTATAAAGATGTTATAATACTTTCTCCTTAAGAATTTTTTTCCTCAAAATTAACTATGTATCTAAATTCTCAAATTATATCCTAATACACTAGTCTCTCCCGAGACTCTAAACGTAAAATTGATCCTAGATTTATTAAAACATAAAATAATAAAATGATCCTCGATGCTACATCATTAGTTATTGGTGTCTCCTTTCTAATCACGTGATAAACTCTTGCTTAAGTCTAGCCTTAGGTAGTTTGTACTTTACCTATGTTTGAACCATTATTACGTCCCTTGTTATTGGTATCTCTACCCTTGCCTCGACCAACTTCTCTACCGCTATCCCTGCACTCTACTCTGAGTTTATGTCACACCTATAGTTCTATTACTAAAATCCCCCTTTTCAAATTAGGAAAATCCTTTGAAAATGTCCCTGACCCCCGTACATATAACAAATCTTTGTTGTAACCATTAGTCCCCAATATGGTCTTACATGATACCTTCCATAAGTAGTACATTGTGATGAACCAACTCCTCTAGGAAAAAGTCATTTGAATTTTTGATTAGATACTCTGCTTGACTAATAATAGGTACATTAAAGGAACTATAACCTCTTGAATCTCTGTCAAAACCATTAAGTCTATTAAAATTAGAGAAACTACTTCTCCTAAAAGCATAGTTACTCTTATGGGGTCTTCCTTCACCAGTTGAAAAAGTGTGATCACCTCCTCTTTTAATCGATCGACTCAACTCTCCTTTATAGTTTGCATGTTTCCTCTTCGTCTCATGTCTTATCTTCCTTTAGTTTAGAGCATCTTCTACCTTAAGAGACATATCTTATAATTACTTGAAGTTATGAGTTATAGGGCCCATCCTAATCTAATATTTGTACGAAGCCTTGTTCGAAACAGTAACATATATACTTTAGTGTTGTCATAGCTTCAAGTCCATATTTAGATTACATGAAAAACTGCATCTCATAAACAACTATCGACATCTCATTAATTTGCACTAAATTTATAAAATATGTCCCCTTTTAGTCTATGTATACAAGTGGCAAGTACTTATCATCAAACTCCCTTTGAAACTCCTCCTATGTCATATCTTTTGACTTATAAGCTTTTTCTATTGACTATAGTCAAATCAGTGTAGGGCCTTGGAATAAGGAGGTGATATACTTTAAGTGTCTCTCTTGTGAGCATTTTAACTTGTTTAGGATCCTTCCGTCTAATCCCACCACATCTCTACATCCCTTGAGTTGATAGTATCTATAAACTTCTTAGCCCTTAACTTTATAAGAAACTCAAAAATACGGTCAACTTTTTATACTTCTAAGGTTAATGTTGGTAGTGGTGATAGAGGTGCTTAGGCCTGTACAATAGTCCTACATCTGCATCTGGGTTTATAACTGAGTCTAGACCTAGACCTATGCCTATGCTTGAACCTGAGCCTACAATGTTATCTAGAAAAACTACATATATTATGAGTATATCTCCATTGTTGAAATACCACTAGGAGGA
>JAOXYD010255239.1:0-16132 GCA_028565735.1 Pinacopodium congolense
ATCCCCTTGTTGGACAAAAAATTGTAAAAAAAAGGTATCATAAGGGAATTGTATCATGAATCTGTTATTGGGTTAGCCATAGATAGACTTTGCATATTTTTAGCTATTCCCATGGCATAATCATATTATATAAGCCCTGGATAAGAAGGACAAATCTCTGGTGTAGTAGTTATCATGCCCATAGTAAACGCTAGGTAACTAAGTGTGGAGTAGATAACTACTTAAAGAATCTAAGTAGTAAGTCCACAGTAACATGAGTAATCTCCTATCAAAGTTTTTTCCTTTATCAAAACAAAAGATGTTGAACAATTATCTTCAAAATAAAGCATAACATCTTTTTCAATTACCTTATTCAAAGGTCCAGAAATATTAGAAAATTCATTAATGAAACGACAGTAAAAACCAACATGTCTTAAGAAACTCTTTATAGATTTAACATTGTTTTGTAAAGACATAAATTTTGGTTACATTTACCTCTATGCCCTTCCTAAATATCTTAATGGGTCTCTTCACATCTCGATTAGTGTTTCTATATGTTTTCTAAATGTGCATCAAATGAAGAACTAAAAACAAAGAATTTATCAATGAAAATCTCAATGCTAGTCATAATCATGTCAGAAAAGATAGCCATCATATATCTATGAAATGGAGGTAGAGCATTACACAAACCAAAAGGGATGCATTTATTTGTATACGAACTATAAGGACAAGTGCCAGTCATATTTTCCTAAACTTCTGGGGTTACTAGAATCTACAAATAACCAAAAGATCTATCTAAGGCATAATAAAAACTATATTTAGCTAACTTTTCAAGAATTTTTTGATCATATTGCCAAACAATCTAACTTGTTTTATGCTACAATACCACAGGTGCACGGGTCATAACTTGTAGTAAGGAAGTGGATAACGATCCAATAAAGATTGAGTGTAGTCACCACTTAAATTAGGTTGTACTTTGTTTAAGAAAATGATTTCAAATGATTAAAACTTGGAAATTAAACTAAAACTAACCAAACTAACAATAAACAACTAATTGAGACAAAATGTGGTAATTTGTAAACCAAGGCTTAAGATTAAGATTTACTCTATCCTTATTTTTCTTCCCTTTTGTGTTCTTGATTCAATTATGCTTGACCCAACATTTTTTTATGCTTAATTACTCTCTCTATTAAGGCATAATTAATTGACCCCAATTGAAATGGATTAGAATCAATGATGCTATCTCTAGACTTACTAACTTCTCCTAACCAACCTGATAGCTTTAACCACTCCTATAATTGATTTTAAGAAAATAGCTAAGATCTCTCCTCAATTATTTAGAAAAACCTGAATATTTATGTGTCCATTGGGAGCTAGCTCTCGTTAAACTACCCAACTCAAATGCCCAAAATCATGCTCTTGGTGTTTTGGGTGGTATAAGCATAATAAATATCACAAAACATCATTCGTTAAATAAAAAACAACTAGAGTTATACAAAAAAGTTCAAGGACAACTCCTACAAACTGTTTAGCTACTCATAATCATGAACAATACAACAAAATCCACAATTTTCATGCTAAAAATAATTAGGAGAAAAGAATTAAAACTCGTTCTCTCTATTCCAACAAGCTGGAAAAATTGGATATTGATGTTGTCAACCTTTTTCTCAAAGTAGATTCTTGTTTCCCTTATTGGCTAGCCACCAAAACCTACCTCGTTTCCTCTTTGGCAGTTTTCTAAACATTGGATAAAGTGTCCTAGGGTTTAGAACCATTATATATGTCAAAGGGAGTGTCCCAATACTTAAAATTCCAAGTTTGAGATGTTTTTAGTCAATCCTAATATCATGTCACAAGGGTGACAGAGAATTTGCATCCAAGAGGTATCATGATTGTGACACTTGTCACCCTATTTGATAGCTTCGAGCATACTTCACTCTTTTGACCATAACTTTTACTCTAGAGCTCCGATTGACTTGAAATTTGAAATTTTAGCTCCTCACGTCTATTTCTTACTCCCCTCAAAATTTCTTTACCATTTAAGCTTCACAATTCTACATAATGTGTCATCCAAATAACTTGGAAGTCATCCAAAGTTGAAATTATACTACCTACAAAATCCACCACTAAGGTGAATCAAACCATCCCTAAAGAAGCTCAAATTTTACCCTCAAACACTAGACAATATAAAGAATAATTAAAAACATCAACGACCATGAAAAGATGCAAAAGATGCAAAAGAACAAGTAAAATAATGCTAATGTATATAAAGAAACACTTTAAAAAATAGAAAATAACCTAAAACACACTTATCAATTTACCCACACTTAAGCCTTTGCTAATCCTCAAGAAAAATCAAACACAATCATAATATTCTATCAATTCTATTTCACAAAGATTAAGGGTATGCAATCTTTCAAACTTCGACCAACTTAAATGTCAAGCTACTACATTCATGATAACTCATTTTCATCAATACACATAAACAAACTAAACTTATGATACCATTGACCAAAGGCAAGCATAGACTCAATTTGGAACTTCCTCACAGAATTCACTCAATTAACTCAAGTGTTTAGGGGTTATTGTTTCACTCCAAACTCCCTATAAGAAAGCACACTACCATAGACCTGCAAATACACCAATTCCACTCCACAGTGATCACATGAAAAAATAGATCAAAAGGACTTTGTGTAAGGTTGTAATGGGTCGAGGTTAAGGTAGGTCAAAGAGCATTTGAAGGATTCTTCATAAGCCGTCATAAAACACTAAATATGAAAAGGGATAACAAAAAAAAACTGAGATATATAAATGAATATAACTACTACTCCATACTTATTTTTTGCTACTCTATGTTATTCTTTTCTTTTTCTTACTTTCTTTTCTTCTTTTCATTTGATTTTGTTCTTTGCTATCTCTCTCTCATCTTTATTTTGGAGTAATAAACACAAAACAAAAAAAACCAACACTAATAGCTAGGTGTAATAGTAGAAGTGCTAAAGACTGTTCAAAACGTCTTAGTAAACAAAAAGTTTGGCAAAATTTCCTAACTAATACATAGTTAGCATTCTATTAAGCTTGTGATTGGATAGGTTAATGTGGCTTGAGGTTTTAAAATGGGGGTGTTCACTTTAAGAAATAAAAAAGTTAAAGGCTCAAATGGGTTTGCAAGGGATAATGACAGAGGTTGGTCATTTAAGCTAGAGGTTTGAAAGAAAGAGTGCTTTAATCAGTTTCATTAAGCATGCATCTAGTAGATTCAAATAAGTTCAAAGTAAGTTCTAGAGGTAACTAACTATGGGAATATCACACACACAAGGAATGAAGTTACTGTGGAATAGAGTCATATAGGATCAATTCCTCACTTAGGTTCTACAAAAAAATCCATCTGTTTCTATACATTACCTAATCACTAAAATATCAATTTCTGGGTGAATTTATCTAACCAACTACTTAAGCCACTCAAACATGATTCACCTTCTATCCAAGTGGTCTAATTCAACTTCAAGAATGCATCTCAATCCCAGTTTAACTACTATGGCAGAACTCATGGCAACACATTCACCAAAAAGGTTCAAATGTAAGGGAAATTAACACTCCTAAAACTAAACCCTAATATGCAACCCACATGACATGCCAAAATAAAAATGAAACACCAACAATTAGACAAACACAAACAGTTAGCTACCTTCCAAAATTTAAAGCACACATTGTCCACAATGTGTGAATAGGCAGACCAAAATAATAAGATAAAAAAAAGAAACAAAGCATTAAGTACTATAAAAAAAAATAAACAAACGAACAAAAAAAAAACCAAAAGGAGTGTAAGCGAACTTATGGAGGAAAAGGGCGCCATAAACTGTAGAAATGTCTCAGGCATTCCAACCTCCTACTTCAGCTTGAGTGGGTGGAATAGATTTTTGTAAAAGGTATTTTTTGAAGTACCTACAAAAACACGCAACATAAGTGAGAAGGAGCAACAAAGAATCAAAACTCATACCCTAGAGAGAGATAGAACGACATTCATAGGGAGAACGAGTGAGGGTTCATTCCCTTATTGAGATCAATCAAAGCCTTATGAGTGTTCATAAAAGGTCTACCAAGGATTAATGGGTAGCTTCTATCCTCCTTAAAATCAAGCACCTCAAAATCAACAAGAATGAAGAACTTATCTACTTTGATGAGCACATCTTCTACAACTTTATATGGCTTCCTTATCATTTGATCTATCAATTTGATAACCATAGAAGTCTGCTTTAACTCACCTAACCCCAATTTCTTGAAAAACGATAAGGGTATGAAGATAACAGTTGCTCCTAAATCATACAAACATGTAGAAAATTCCTAGTTACCAATAGTACAAGGCATAGTGAAACTCCCTAAATCTTAGATCTTGAATGGCATAAGGCCGACTTATGGCTTGTGAGTTTTGTGGTAATTTCTTTCATATTTCTACTGATTATCAATGAAGACCCTCTTTTTCCTTTGATCCTAATAAAGATCATAATTTTTATATTAGCTAAGGAATTGATTCTTATCAATTTTCTAAGGAAAGATACCCTATTTGTCACTACTAAAAGTCCCATGTCAACCATCAAATTAAACTTCACTCAACTTCAATTGATCAAGACCAGTTTAATTTTGAAGATACATTGAAGAAGTATATCCAAAGCAATGAGTCTAGGATGCAATCTCATGAAGAGTCAATTAAGCATGTGGAGACTTAAGCATTTCAGATTGTTCAATTATTAGATTAGCAGTTACCTCAAACTTACCTTATATTTCTGAACCTACTTCTGAGAAGCATGTCATGGCCATCACTGTACCAAAGTATCATGAAAGGGAGGAAGTGAATGGAAGAGAAAAGATGGAAAGAAGTGAAGAAGTGGAAGAAGTTGGAAATGGAAATTGTTCATCTAGGTTATTTGACAATTCAAATATCCAATATTATGAACCTAGGATTTTATATCCATAAAGGATTAGACACTTCATCTAGGAAGTCTTTTCAGTTGTTTCAAAAATTGTGAGTACTCTTGTTCAGTATATCTCAATTAGATGAGCATCTCGCCAAAAATCAATCCATAGTTCAAGAGTTGAAAAGTTATTATACAAATTTGAGAGAAATCTTGATGAAAATGATTGCACCAATTAGTCCAACTTTATCTATTGAATTTAAGTAAAATAAGTCAGAAGTTTGTGCTATGGATGACGATGATGACTTTCAAATTTCTTTTAGAAGTTATGTGGTGAAGTTGAATGTTTGTAAGGAAAGTGTTGCAAGTGAAGGTGAGAATGAAGTTGCTAAAGTTGAAGAAAGTGTTTCTGCCTTCCCGTTAGATGATCAAATGGATGATGCTCATGTTGATTTCATTGGTGCTGAGGAAGAATTTCAAATTGAAGATAATGGTTTGACTGTTCTTAAACATGATGAATTTGTTAAGGAAATGGAGGTTGAAAGTGAGAAAGCATTATAGGATATTGATTTCATTGGTCTTCATCCTTTCAATATAGGGCTAACTATGATAATTCAAAATTTTTTACCATATTATTTTAAAATCCATGATTGGTGTTTTATTAAGGATCAACTGTTCAAAGATATAATTCTTTCAAATCCTTTAAAAACCATTATGATAAATTGAAGTTGATGGATTCAGGATCAAGGAAGAGAAGTAAAATTCTCTAACCTTAAGGTCTAGCTAAAAGACCTTAAAGAATTGCTTGTTAGGAGGTAACCCAACCTTAATTTAAGTTTGTTTGAATTGAATTTAGAGTTTTTTAATTCAAATAAATCTGTTGAAGCCCTTGAAGTGTGTTTGAATTAAGTTTGGTGTGTTTTCCTTAGTATTTCCTTAATTTGGTGAGTTTTATTTGGTTTTAAGAGTGTTTTTAGGTTGCAAACTAAAGCAATTTGATGAATAATTCAATCTATATTGTTAAGATTTGAGCTTGGAAGGATTTTGAAGTGACATTGAATTGAAATTGAGCTTAGGAAGGTTTAAAACACCTATAATGGTAGTCTATAACCCGCTGTTATAGGATGTTCAAGCCACTGTTGATGTAGTCGGTTCTGGACCTACAACGGCTAGCTAGTCATTCTATAATGACGTTGTTTTAGGATGAACAAGGCGCCATTGAAGGATGAATTGGGAGATCAAACAACACAGTTTCACTATTCATCATCTTCAACCCCTCTCAACTCTTCCAAAAACCCCTTTTCGTCTCTTTACCTTCAAATCCTCATATCATGCTCATTTGTTAACAAAAGTGGACTTTCTTGGTGTTCATTTGTCATAGTTTCTCCCCTCTACAAGAATCTACCATTAATTTGTTGAGAAAATCAATAGATTTTCCATAAATGCCTTTACAAAATCCATATCTTTTTTCTCCCTTCAAGATATCCTTTTTCAATTTTCTCTCAATATAGGCATCCATTTGTTTGGATTTTGATATCATTGGTTTAGAAATTCATTCAAATTTGTCATCGTCTAAAAATCAAGAATATTCTAGTCAAAAGGGAATATTTGGGCAACTCTCGTCAAAAAATTTTCTTTTTTTTGCCATTTTTTGGCTTATTTATGCCTGTTTATTGAACAGTTTCAAGTCAAATAGCACTAAGGAGGAAGGCTTTTGATCTAATTCAATTTATAAGTAAAGAGACCTTTGACTAGTTTGAAGCCCATAGTAGGGACGACCTCATCATTGATCGTCTCATCCATCAGGATGTGGAAGGTTATTTTGATATATCTGGGGTGTTCAAGACCTTAGGATGGGAGGCTGTTGTCACGCTTACTGGTCCATACTAACCAGACTTGGCTCGCGAGTTCTTTGCAAACAATGAAGATAAGGATGAGGCAGACACGATTGAGATACATTTAATGGTATGAGTTATTCCTATCCATCTTACTCATGCAAATATAGCTGCCTTGTTAGGAATACCAAATGAGGGAAGTGTATTTTTTAAGGCTAAGAATACTTTTCATGGGGACACGATCGTTTCATACACATCGTTTTTAATTGCTACAGCTAGTGATACCTTAGGACTAACTAAGAATGCTAGAGCCTATATTACTGCTGCTTTAGGGGCTCGAGAGAAGATTAGTGCTGCAATGATTAATCATATTATTACTCCTCGAGCCAATGGGCATAATGAGATGAGATATGTCAATGTATACCTGTTATATAATATGTTGTATGGATTAGGTACCATCTAAGGTTTACCATTAGTTGGGTTAATTATTTTGTCTATGTGAGATGTTGTGAAGCTTAAGAAACTCAGCAAGGAATTTTGTTTTCCTTGCGTGCTTACGAGGTTATTTTAGGATACGGGAGTTCTTTTGGAATCTTTAGAGCCTGATGATTATACTCGTCGAAACTTCGTCAATGCTAGTGTGCTTAAGTTATGGCACTTCACATATTAGGAAGGCTATTGGCGTTGATTTTGTGAGGGTAAGGATCCACCCGATAATGTTGCACAGCTCGACATTCATGCAAATACGGATAAGGCTTCATCTGAGGCAACTCCGAGTATTATTCCTCCTTTTCCACACTCGACACTTCAGTTCAATTGTCACTTGCTTCAAATGATCCTTAGGTTCCTATGATATAGTATCTAATTAACATGGGGTCGTCTTTCTTCTGAGCTTTCAGATTTTATATCTTCCCTCTTTTCTGAGATGACTCATTGATTTGATGGTCTTTAGCATCTGGTTGATGAGTTGATCGTCAGAGTTCAAAGTTTAGAGGATTATCATGGTTTAGGGATGCCGATGGCCCTTCTTTTTAGTTTGCTTGGTAATTAATTTTATTGTTTCAGTTGTTTCAGTTTCGTAGTATAGGTTTCCCTTTTATAACTTAGGTTTTTGTTGTTTTTCAGCTAGATCTGATGACTATTGTTGCTATATGTTGTTCCATGAGGTATTGACTTTCATATTTATAAGAGTGGAGTTTTTTTTAGCTATTTTTCTGTGTTTTTTTTCTTGGGTTTTTAGTTCCTGCATGTTGACTTAAATACATCGACGAATTTTCAAGCATATATCCAATGGGTATATTTCTTTCCCCACTCTCCTAGATTATGTTTTTCACTTCTTATTTTAAACATTAAGGATAATGTTTAGTTTAAGTGTGGGGGAGGGATATATCATATATCATATATATTATCACTTGAGTTTTGCTTGTTTGATAGTGATTTGATTTATCATCATTTTCATGATTGGATTTATCATCAATTTCATTGTAGTATATAAATTTTGGAAAAAATATTCGATTTGGATCGTTTTTATTGTTCATGCTTTCATTTAAATTCAATTATTTTTGCAATTTTAAATGTTATTCGATTAATTTTGACTATTAAGGACTAAATGCCTTTAATTCATTTCATAATTTAGATGGCTGATACTTGATGATTATAAGGCTATTCCACATATAAAATGCAACTTTCTGAGTTATTTTTTGATTTCTTTTAAGACATTAACCTTAGTCAAAGAAAAAGAACTGGAATTAATCCTAAAAATAATAATAACAAAGAGAAGATTAATCACCTAAGTAGTTAAATATGTAAGTAGAACTAGTCCTCTGATTTCCAATCTCGTGTATGTGTAAAAAAAAAAAGAGAAAAGAAAATAAATTAAAGAAAAAAATAAAAATAAAAATATATGTATATAAGATTTGAAATTATGAGTGGGACACGATACTCAATTTAGTTACTATAACACAATTGAGTAACTAGGGGTTGTTCACGACAAAATGTTCATCTTCACTTAAAAAAACTGAAGTGAACTCTCAATTTTTCTGCTTATGACTTCAATTAATTAGGTGATCCTTTATATTTTTTTTAATTTCTGCTTTAAAGGATGTGGAAATGTTGAAAAGATGACTCATTAAACTGAGTCATTTGCCTTTTACATATGGAATTGATTTCTTGATTTAGGTTGAAATTTGAAAAAGATTAAATTAAATTAAATGCAATTTCAATTTGATTTGATTTATTAGTCTTATAACATTTCCATACATCAATATTTTTTAAGGATCAAGAAAGCATTTTCAATAATTGCGGCAATAATTATGAATTGATTTTTCCTATCTTTATGTATTATTATGAAACTGATGATGAATTAATTTTCTTGAGGACAAGCAAATGCTTAAGTGTGAAGGAATTATTAGAGATCAAATTGATAGAGTTTTAATGTTTATTTTGTTGAACTATGACCCCTAATTCAGTACTTAATTCCTTAATTTATGTCTTATTATTTTTAGTTTACTTAATGGACCTTGATGATGAAGATTGGAGTTAAAATGAGAAGAAAGTGTCTCAATTCTGTCCATCAATGGTGCCCTGTTAGACCACCGTTGAAGGATGAGTAGTTCATCGTTTAACAAACAGAATTTGACCTATAGTGGAACCTTGTAGCCTACCGTTGCGCTCACAGTCAGCCTACCATTATAGGGTCAGTCAATGATATCAACTCCAATTCTCCACAATTGCGATTGTAACCTGGCTTTAGCTTGTCCCCTTTGTAAGCTAGCATACGAGGGAGTCTCCAGAGTCTGCACACAACAAAGAAAAACACAAAAACATGCAATCTAACATAGCATTTTGAAATCTAACTCCTAGATAGAGAAGCTCTTGCTTCTCTCTTACATTTTAGTAGATAGTTTAGGCTTCTAACATTTGTAATTCAAATTTTAGTGTGTGTTTTGAGTTATTGTTTATTGGAGAACATTAAGGAGACCTATATATGAGTTTCTAAACCATAATAGGGGTTTTCTAACTCAGAATGTTACTTATGTTCCCCTATTTTTCAAATTAATAAAGGTTTATGTTCTTATGTGTATATTCTTGAATGTTTTTTTTTTCTTGCTAGATCTTATAGATTTTGAAGCGGTGTTTATGTCCAGATCAAGTTAAGAAGTTCAAGACTTGTCCAGAATCTTTATAAACATGTTTTTGAACTTCTGAAATACTTATTTCAACTTATATTTTTAGATCTATCAAAGTATGTGGCATTAGATGCATGTATAATATGTTTTTATGATAATGTGTTCTTAAATCCATTTTCCAGCTTCAGATTTATGTTGTAATGATTTAGTAGACATGAATGCATGTAATAAGGTCTGATTTTGTTTATTGATAATCTTAAAGTTCTGATTTTTGCCTGATCACCTAAGCTTAGAGTGAAATATAATCTAGAATATGAGAAATCTAACTAGGTTGTTGGAAAAATCAATAAACAACATAAATCAATCCTGACATGATCAAACCTGTATTATTTACGAGAGTTAGAGATTAGAGATTAAAATTCAAAAACTCACTTGATTGAAATTAAAGCCCATTGACTAGATTTAAAGCATAACCAAAATTTAAACTAAGTTAACTGGATAAAAGCATAAGTCTTAACCATAACTTTGACTTAACTTCTTGAAGGAACTCTAATCCAGCTTTTAATTTGTTTTGAGCTCATTTAATTCATTAATCACTTATCGAGAGCTAGATTCAATAAGTTTACTACTTTCAGTAGTTTTATAAATCATTTTATAATTCAAAATTGCAAGGTTTGAAGAAAAATTATGATAGTTCATTAATTTTATCTTTTCATCTTTCTAATTAATTAATTTAGAATTTCCTAGATAATTGTAATCTAATTAATCTGGTAATTAACTTAAGAATACCATATATTTTTTCTCGTGGGTTCGACCCTCTGAGTCTTAAAATTACTCTACTTTATTACTTGTTTGATAAGTGCACTTGCCTTTTGTCACATTAGTTTTCGCTTAATATCACTTTGGATTTCAAACTAAGCTCAGTTCAAAGAATTCCCATTTTTAATCTATTCAACCAACAAACAACAGTAAGCTACCTTAAATTTTGAAAGACAATTCATGAGGAACTTACCCTACCTATAACTCTAGGTTATGAATGGATGAGGCATGGTTCTTGATAATATGATCAAACATGGTTCTTGAGGCAAGGTTTCCTCCTGGGTTGCAAATTTAGAGCCTAACAAATCTACCATCTTATCCATCTTACTCTAAAAAGACCCAATTTGGTCTTATTGAAATCTAGGAGGTCCTTGAGCTCTCACTTAGCCACCTACATTGTTAATATTCTAAAAAAAATTGGGGCAATTTTTCCACCTAGGAAATATAAGTGTTGGAGTATGGGTTGTTACCTCTTTGCAACTGGCCCTCAAAATCTACCTGCTTAGTGTCACTAGCTCCTAACAAGAAACATCTTGATGTATTATGGTTGTCTTGTACTCAAAGCTTATAGTGAAATTGCATGGCCTTCACTATAGATGAAGATACTTCTTACATATTGCTCAACTGCTTGGTGAGGCCTGTAACATGAGTTTGTAATGAAGTTTTCATGTTAAGTGGTATCATAAATTTTTGCTCTTTTTGCGCCTATTTACTCCTATCACTTCACCACAGAACAATTATTGGTTGCCAACTCTTTCAAAAGTTCATGAGCTGCATTAATGGTTTTTCTTATCAATGATCCTCCAAGTAGATGCATCTATGTTCCCCTTTATGTTTTGATTAACACCATTATAAATGGTTTATGGCAAGAACTCAGTTTCAAGATTGTGGTGTTGGTAGCTTCTTTGCAACTCTTTGAATCTCTCCCAAGCTTCATATAATGACTCCATATCACTTCGCTGAAAGTTTGTAATTTTCTTTATGATTCTTGTTGTCTTGCTCAGTGGGAAGTACTTGGAAAGGAAAGCTTTGGTGACCTGCTCTCACGTAGTTATCTATTCTAAACTAAGGGAGTTGTACCATGCCTTTGCCTGATCCTTTAAGGTAAATGGAAACAATATTAACTTCACTGCATCATCAGACATTCCATTAAACCTAATGGTGTTACAAATCTCCAAGAAGTTGGCCAGATGGGCGTTATGATCATTAGCTAGCCCATAAAACTTCACACTACTCTGAAGTGTGTTGAGAAGTGCCTACATAATTTCAAAATTATTTTTTTGAACTGCAGGCCTTGTAATCCCTTGAGAATTGTGATAAGGTTGAATTATAATATATTTTTATATGTATATTCAGATGAATTCAACTCTATTTTATTTCGTAAATTCTCATTTTCTTTTCATATTCTGTATTGATGCAGATTTAATTACTAGATACAAATTTATATAGAAAAGAAGAACATTAGAAGTAATTTGAAGCAAAGATGAGGAGGCTTGCAATTGAATTATGAGCACAAACGTTGGTTTTTCATTAAGAAGATCTAAAACGACAACACACTTGAAGATAATCTACAATAACTTATCCAAAGTGTCTCACTCTCTTTTAAGCACAAAACAACAATGTTTTGGGAAAGAAAAAGGTGGACAAGTGGAGGACTTAAATTGGTCTTGGGAATTAAAGGAAAAAGACCTAAAGAAGGGTTGGAGAGTGGTGTTGATTACTGGACTAGAAATAAGAAATATAATAGATACTTAGAGTGTTTTGGCTGGAGAAATGAGTGGAGAAATGAGAATGAGCTTTATTAAAGGGATTTTGACATAGAGAAAGACTTGGCTTCAAGGTGAAGGGTAGCTCACATAAAGGACAAGAAAAGAATAGGTAAAAATGAGAAAAAAGATGAGCACCTAGTAGGGTTAGTTGAAAAGATGAGGAGCTCATCTATGTTAGGTGTTTTTTGTCTTCTTCTCCACTTCTCAATGAACCTCTCCTTTAGATGTTAACCTTCAATTGCAACTTTGAGTTTGTTTCATTTACAATTGTTGTTCCTTTCATTTTAGTTTTTTTTAGTTTCAATTGGTAATGCCAAATCTCTTGCACTCCATGGCCGTGTCTCATGCATTCCATGGAATCTCATTGTTTTTCTAAGTCCGGATTTCATTGTTTTTCCTTCACCGAATATCATTGTTGCTTAACCGTGTGTTTCCAAATCATTTGATATTGTTCTATTTTAACACATTTAATAATATTATTTGAGATTTATTTTGATCAAGTATTAAGTTGTTTAAAGTCTTATTTCATAGAGTTTCAATTATTCATATAATTTTGGCTCATCTATGTTATAAATTAGTTTTTATGCATGTTTTTAAGCTTTAATTCATTAAAATTTTAGTTTTTCTTTAATTTTTATATTATGTAATATTCTTTAAAAGTATAAATTATGTCTTACTTAATTATGTTATAGATAATTGCTCATCACTTGAAGTAACTTAAGTTTTCATTAGGTAAAATGTCTAGTTTTAATTGTCCAACTTTTATCTTACTTGTTTAAGTTTTAGATTTTAATATGTTTCTGATTTGTTTTAGTTAAAATTTAGATTGGGTGAAGTGTTATTCCATGATGTTTAGCTTATTCTTAGTGTCTTTAGTTCATTGATGCTTGGTAATTAAAAATTTATGCTTGTTTTTAGGTCTTATTTCAAGTAATTTTAGTTTTTGCCCAAGTTCTACTAGAGTTCTTTGTTATAATATTAATTTGAGCTCTATTAATTTAGGTTTTAGCTAATTAATTAATATCTTAGTTAACTTAAGTTTATGTTAGTTTAAGTGTTCAATTGTGTTTTTCATTAAGTGTTTTAAATTTTCTAACTTTTCATTTAATCTTTGTTTTAGGCAGCATAATCATGTGTGGCTAGTTCTCTTAGGGGTTTGGAGATATTAAAAGGCTGAAGGGATGAAAAATGTGAGAATTGAGTTGAATTTATGTTTAATTTTGTGCTTGCTTGTCTATGTTGGTTAGGGACTTAGATTAAATGACATGAATTAGGAGTTATCTCTAGGATTGATCCCTCTTGAGGTAATTTCCTTATCCAAAAGCTAGGTTTGAGTGTTTGATACATAATAGTCCATAACAAATCCTGAAAGTAGCAATAAGATGTTGAATTTGTTAGGATACGTAATCAACTAACGTAGGGTACCATACCAATTGGAAAAAGTTAAAGAGTGGTGTTAGTAGCTAGTTGATGTAAGGTGATTTAATTAAGTAATGTTAAGGGTCAAATTCATAGTGTTTTTGGATGTTATTTGTTGTATATTTACCCCTATTTCCTTGCTTAAGTGTTTAATTAATATTTAGAAATGTTTAATTTGTAGGTTGATATGAATAATTGGAGAAATGTGCAAAAAGGTCAAAGAAGGACATAAATCTAGATCATCAATGGCGGCCAGTAGCCCACCATTGATGGATCCACAAACCATCGTTGAAGAAGTCAAAAATAGACATCTAACGGCATCGTTATAATTCGGTGCAAACCACCGTTTAAGGATGGCAGACACAATTCTTGACTCGAATTTTCAACATTTGCCACTGTCTTGTTCCTCCACTTGCAGCTGAACCTTCCTTATAAACAGAGCCACCTCCCAAACATTTTAAACAAAATGATTTAGAGTAAAACACCTTCGTTTTAATATTTTTGCAAATTAAAGTAGTTTTTAGGTTATTTTCCTTTTAAATCTTTGTAATTTGGGATTTTCAAGTTGTTTATGAGTTCTGACAACTGTAATCATGTTGTTCAGAGTTAGATAAAAATCTGGGAATGTCATTGGTTCGTTATAAATTCTTAATTTTGTGTATTATTATTGTAATTTTGAATTAATCAAAGTCTTGTTGCTTAAGCTATATTAATGATTTTCTTTGATTAATTGTTATTCTTAATGTTAAATTTTTGTTAAATTATCATGTTGAATATGTTAATGGATGATTCATTAGTAAGTTAATATTTGTTTATTGAATTTGCTTTTTCATTATACTAAGGATAAGGATGAGAAGTTAGGTGTCGGACTTAAGCTTAGCTTAAAAATTCCCTAACGCTAAGGTGTAGCTAAAAGGCCTTAATGAAGTGCTTATTGGGAGGCAACCCAATCATAAAAGTAGGATTTTCTATGCTTAGAATAAAATTAGCATGCTTTTTGCATGCTTGTGGAGTGTTTTCTTTTAATGTCTTTGTTTTTGTTTCTTTTGTGTTTTCTTTTGTTTTTGGTGCTTTGATCTTTTGTCCTTAATTTTCATATGGTTTCATTTTACAAAAATGGAGTTCTTTCACGATCATATATTGGTGCAGGTGTATTCGTTTCCTTTCTCTTGCATTTTATGCTTTGATTGTGATTTATGAATATTAGGGACAATGTTAAATTTAAGTGTGGGAAAAGGAAATGTTATTTGAGCACACTTGAGTATTTATTTTTTGATATTATATCAATTTATCGATTTTCTTTTACTAGTCTATAATTTGTGGAAATGTTTTTTGATTTTAATGCTTATTATTGTCCATGTTTTCTTTTGAATTTAATCATTTTAACAATTTGAAATGTTATATGATTAATTTTTATTATTAATGACTAAATGCCTTTAACTCATTTCATAACCTGGATAATAGATACTTGATGATTAGAATGATATTCCACATATAAAATGTATCTTCTTCAGTAATTTTGTGACTACTTTTTAAAAATTTTCATCATTAGAATAAATAAATAAAGAACTTAGTTAATTAAATAAGAGAACAAAATTCACGCCGTTGATTTCTTATCTTATACATATAATTATATAAAAAAGGGAAAGAAAGAAAAAAAGAAAAAGCAAGTAAAAGCAAGTTGATTCGATACAACTCAATTGAGTAACCGGGAGTTGTCTACAGAAAAATGTTCACATTCGCATCTAAATCTCAACCAAGTTGCTCACATGCCTAATTAACTAGTTAATTCAATAAATTATTAAATAAAAAATGTGAAATTATTTAAAAAGTTTATGCATTAAACTTAGTATATTTTTCTTTAACATGTGGAATTGATTTTTATGATTTAGGTTGAAGATTGAAAAAAGAATGAAATGATTTAACTGCATTTGTGATTTGATATGAATAATTGATTACATCACATTTTGATGAGTCAATATTTTTCAACGATTTAGTTAACAATTTGAATAATGACGATGTAGATCTTGGATTAATTTTCCTATAATTAAATACTAATTTGAGGAAGTTGAAGGATTGGTTTGTCTAAGGACAAATAAAAACTTAAGTGTGGTGAAGTTGTTCAGGGTCAAATTTATAGTGTTTTTGGATGTTATTTGTTGTATATTTAGCCTTATTTCATTGTTTAATTGTTTAATTAGTATTTAAAATTTTTAATTTGTAAGTTGATGTAAATAATTGGAGAAATTGGCAAAAAGATCAAAAAATGA
>JAOXYD010255269.1:0-16131 GCA_028565735.1 Pinacopodium congolense
AATCAACACAAGATAAGGGCTCAAATGCAACAAATACAATATGGAATGTTCAATGCACAATTAAGGCCTAAACCAATCCAATTCACAATCAATCATTAAGACAATTCAAATCTTGATTTCTACAGGCCAAAAGTAACCTAAAAACTCTATTTTAAATGGCAAAGAGCAGCTAATAAATCAGCTAAATTCAATCCCCCAATTTTGTAACCAAAATACACCTACAATGGTGTTTCTCTAATGCTTATGCAATAAACTTAATTCTTAAACTTCTATAGGCAAAACAAGATTATATCTAGCGTCCTAACACTTCAATAGGTCATATACAATTTAATTCAATCAACCAAAACGTGATTATAGCATCAACCAATTAGATTTAACCTATATGAACATAAGTTGTCAAAAATATATGCAGCCTTAAGTTCCAGCCTATAAACACATGAATTCAATCAACAAAATGATGCAATTTAAATGCAATTAACCTACTGCAATATTAATCTACATGTTAACAACAAATCGCAGTAGCAAACACAATTTTAGCACATCAATTAAATGATCAAAATCAAGCACAAAGTCAAGACTGTCAAACCTAGACAGTTTTGAGCAACCTGCAAAACTCAAGCTCAAACCAACAATATAATCACTCAAACATTGAAAATAAAATACTGGCACACTCCTAAGATCTTAACCCAATTGAAAAAAATAAATTTATGCACCCAGAAATTGATTAAAAATAAAAATAAAAAAGTTCAAAAGTGTTGTACAGAAAACTTGACAGTTTTAGATATTCTATGTTCTTTGACATCAAATACATGATTTGAGTGCTTAAAAATTGAAGTAAAAGATCCTATGCACTCTTACGACCTTAAGAAAAACGTGTATGACAATTTTGAATCAATAAAAATAGTTTTACAAGCTCAAACTTGAAAAACACAGAAGTTCAGAAATGTTCAACTGAAACAGAGACAGTTTTGGTAGGTAGATCTTTGAAAACTTGAAACAAACGATTTAATGAATCAAAAAATCAAATAAAAGCTTTCTAGTATTCTTCTAGATGTTAACTAATAGAGAACACAAATTTTGCTGCACAGAAAACTGATTTAAAATAACAAAATGCAAATTGAGTAATGACTATACAGAAAATAAAGAAAGCTTTGAGAGTATACGAATTTGATCTTTGTAATTTTGTTTTTAGAGCATCTAAACTTGTTAAATCTGTTTAGAAAGCATATATATAGTGTTCGGAGGGGTTTGGAGTCATTAGGAACAAAAACTAGACATTTAGGAGGTTAAAAAGTCATTTTGTCCAAAATAGGAAACTAGCTATTAGAGTCCGACTCTATAACAGCACCCTCTGCGACCATCAACGAAGCCGTTGTTCTAAGAACACCCCACCATTGATGCCTTCTGGAAAACAGTGTATAACGACACCCTGGGAGCCCGCCATTTAAGGATAAACATCCCACCATTATACGTCTAGAAAAAGCATGAAAAATACTCCAAACCATCTCTAAAACTTGCCAAACAAATTCCTAACATTAAACAAGACTTTAAACAAGTTTTAAAGAATAATTCAAGACTAATTAAATTAACAAAACAATTCAATCAATTCAAAACATAAGAATTGCCTTGATTATGAAAAATTTTCATTTTAACCAACTTCAAAACCTTTTCAATCAATTCTTAAATCATAGATAAACCAAAAATCATAATATAAAGATGTTTAAACACATTCAGACATACATAAACAACTTCAAGCAACAATTCAATTAACTTAAACACTTAAAACACATTAAAACAACCCATGGTGCATAAACACATCAATGATTAGCCTATATGTCACCTAATTCAATGCCTAATATACCAAGGCTATCATCAAATCAAGTTAATCATTAAAACCACAATTCAACTCGTATATGCCTATATGCAAATGTTCATGCAAATGTGAGAGCCCTTTTCAAGCATTGATTAAGATCAAGAAGACTTACAACTTAAGACCTTTCCTAAGCGTAACTAACTTGATCTTCTTTTCTTGATCTTCAAGCTTGATCATCCCTTGATCTTTATCATTCATTCCTTGATATCCAAGCTCTTGATCATTTAATATTTTAACTCTTCAATATCTTCAAGATGGCTATTCTACCTTAGGCTCCACACATATGCTCTTACACTTTACCCATCAACCTATCTTATGGACATAAAAAACTTAGTAATAATAATGTTTTGTCATCATCAAAACACATAATTAGAACCACTTTGGTTCAGCAATAACTATAGTACTCAATATATAAAATCATCTAAAAATTTTCCTTTCATCAATTACATTCTTAATCTAATGAATTGGTTTGGAGTTATGATTTTAATTAGTTGTTTAGTTTTATTTTAATTATTTATTCAATTAATCAATGATCAAGTACTGATAGTTATACGATCCCCTTGAGATAATAAATAAACTCACTTCATGCTATATTATAGCATAATGGGTGCACTTACCTAATTGGTCTTAATATTATTTATTTTGATATTTATATTTTATTTTAAAAATTAAAAGATCATATACCGTTAAGATTTCATTGATAGTTTCCCTAGAAAGAGGAATAAAACTTCTTGATCTATAGAGACCATGTGACAATCATCACCCATATGGTGCTCTCTGAGATGGTAAAAGAAAAGTTTAACTTAAATCGAACGAATCTTAGGGGAAATTTTAAGAAAATGTTCTCATCCTTAATCAATGAAATATTGGACTGAGCCATATTTCTTATAATGGTCTAGGAAATAGGGACCATTAGATGGTTTTCATGTAGCTCGCTAGACACATAATCATAAAATTAAGGAGCGTCGATATCAAAATATTCATCTCCTTAGCAAGTACGTGATCTCCTACTTTTAGATGCTACCTCCTCCAGTTCTAACCATGATAAAAATTAAGGTAAACTTTGAAGAAACGTAAAGGAAACTCCAAGAATTAAGATAGACTAAACACATTATAAAAGCTCTAAGAATGAGAATGCCCATAGGTATCAAAGTTATTAATGATGAATAACACAATCTGCATATAGAGATAGAGTTCTATGATCCAATATTTAACTATTGTTAGCCTAAGCTAATTATAACCATATATATGCTCTTATATAAATGCATGATTGAAAAATATGCAGCTTATCAAATTGACACTAGGAAATAATTAATTTTATATAATATCTCTTAAATACTAAAAAAATTGGAAATTGTCTAAGAAGTAATTTAAAAAAATATATAAATTCAATAAAATCCGTTTCAATTAAATGATTTAAAAAGCTCTAATTGACAGCTAATTGAATTTCTATAGGTCAATTTTATAAAATGAGCCTTAATTTATCAAAATTGTGATGGATCTCGAGCTTTCGACACTACCAAAGGATTACAAAAAAGGTTATAAATTGAAGGGTTGGAAATTGCTATTATCAATCCACCTGTAATAGGAAAGCTCACTTAAAGCTGAATAAAGGTCTTGGAAAGGTACTTCAAGTAAAAAGAGGCTGATAGACTAACTTCCAATTGCCTAGCTAGACCGATTTCATCAAAGACATGAATAGGGGAAATGGAAATTTATCAAAAATCAGTTTCAATTGAATGTTTAAAAGGCTATGATTAACTTCTACTAGCCTTCTTATAACATCAAATTTTATTAAAAAAAACCCTAATTCATTAAAAAACTTAAAAATTCTAAACTTTTAAACTCCTAAAATGGGGAAAACCTAAACTTGATAAATTCAGTTTCAATTAAGTGTTTAAAAGCCTATAATTGACTTCCAATTTGATTTCTATAGGATCAATTTTATAAAAAACCCCTCAAATTATTAAAATTTTGGAAAACCCCCCAATTTCTAAAGGCCTAAATTGGGGAATTTTGAAATTTATCACCTTAGGTTCGATTGATGTTTCCTATGACTTAAATCAACTTCTAATTTCATAAATTCATCTTCAATTTTAAATTATGAAAAAAATCAAAATTCTAATTCTGGAACCTTAAAAGTGCAAAAACCCAATATTTATTCAATTTTAATGCAATCTTAAGAAATTATGCATCCTATCCTTATCTACATTCTTTGTTTCTAATTTATGTTTAAGGCTCTCCTTTTCTAACTTGTATTCATCTAATAGTTTTAAGGTATCTTTATACATGTTGACAATTCTTTTTGTTCTCGATTAACACTTCTAAATATTCTATTAACTCATCATAGATAAGAGAAGATGGGACCTCATGACTTCCCATAAAGTACATGTTTCACTTCATCTTCTCCTTTGGATTCACTTGAATTGTCCCATGTTGTATCTTTTAAGGCCTTTTATTTCTTTCCTTATTCTTTTCTTTTTTATCACTTTCTTTAAGTAGCAAGCATTGTGACCTTATATGACCTATTTTATTACATTCAAATCAAGTAATGTTATTTAACGTTTTTTTTAGAATATAGCTTACCTCCTTTTAATTCCCTTCCTTATATTGATATCTTCTTATTTATGAACCTCTTGAATTTTCTTCCAAGTAAAGCTTTGTCCTCATCATCATTTCTACTTGTAGAAGCTTTATTGTCACTATACCACTTCTATTACCACTCATCATCCTCTTCTTGTGTCTCCTTTAGTTTCATTTTGTATGTCAAGAGAGATCCAATTAGTTCTTCGAGTGGGAGGAAATCTAAGTCCTTAACTTCCTAAATGGTTGTCAATTTGGCCTCCCATATCTTTAGTAATGACCTAAGTATTTCTTTATAAGTTTAACATTAGTATAGGTCTTACCAAAACCTTTTATAGCATTTATAATATCAATGAATATAGAAAGATATACTTTTGTTAGGCAATGTATGAAAGAGTTTATATTAGTGAGTCAACATAGGAACTCTACTATCTTTGACTTGATTGGTTCCATCATTGGCTATTTTTTAGGTATGTCAAATGTTATGGGCAACTTCACATATTAATACCCTATGGAGCTCATTTCTATTTAAAGCATAAAATAGCATATACACAACTCTATTATATAGGGACACTAGCCTCTTTTCATTATTATCTCATTCATCCTTAGTTTTAATTACCCTTTTTATCTCTAACTATCTTAGTAGGTACATGAGATCTATTGGATAATATTTCCACCACATCCATACTCTCATATAGTAGAAAAAATCTCATCCTAGTAAGTAATCATTTCCATAAAAATAAGGAACGCTACTTGTGTTTTGACCTTCTATATTATTACAAAAAGGCAAAAATGTTCATATGTACCATATATTTACTCACTAATTTTCTAGAATTAAACTAATGTGGGATGTAGGCTCTGATCCTACTTATTGATACTAATTAACACCAAAGAAGAGGGTAAATTAGGATTTTTAAATTTTTCCTAGGTGAATTTTACCTAATTATACAATCCCTCTAAATAATATGCAGAAACTTAATAAATAACTAAATATGAAATATAAATAATATGAAATCATGTAAAATAATAAAAACAGAAATTTATGGTAAGAAAGCACAAACCAAATTTATAATGGTTTAGTGTCAATCTTCACACCTATCCACTTTATATCTGCTTATTAGGTAACTAAGTATCTTAATTGTCAAATGAACAGCTTTTGCTCCCTTTTTTAAAGGTTTTAGGCTAACCCTCACAACTTCTTAATTTCACATCTCATAACCCCTTAAAATAAACTTTAAAAGCTATCTCATTTGGCTCATCAAGTGTTTAAAGAAAGCTCACAAAACTCTCAAATAACTGCACCAAAATGTACTAAATAACCATAATAAACTCAACTAAAATGTAGAAATAACTACTCAAAATGCTTCAATTCACACCTATATATATTTTTAAACTCTTGGATGCATTAGACATTACCCAGTACACCTGTTTATAATGAAAATTTGGCCAACTAGTCATTTTTCACCACTATATAATGATAATATCGTTTAAAGTCAATTTACCATTGATTTTTACCTTTTAAAACGTGATTCTTGCATACATCAATTGACTAGTTATATGCAGTATTAACAAGTAACTAATCAACCAACCTTATTCGATCAATCTCAGTAAATACTGGGTTTTCAAACTTCAAAACATAATCCCACATATTTAAATCAACCTCAAATAACCCTTAACACTTCAAAACACTTTCTTAATTCACACACACTTTAAAAAATTTCTCTAAAAATATTTTTACTTATCAAGAAGATTATTTTAAAAATATTTTCCACACATTTCCTCTTGATTATGCATCTTGCATGCATTAATTAATCATGAATGCAATTATGCATTAAATAAGCCCTTTAAACACAATGTAAAGACCAAGCAAGATTTACATCAAAAATTAAAATATTAAATCTATTGAAACTCTAACATGGTTGTCAAAATCGAGTCTTTTCTACTTCATCATTTTCTCCACTTATGCTCCAAAACTCTAAAGTGCATCTTCTAAAACACTTCGTCAGCATACCTATCTTTCCAAAACCTTAAACCTAGGTAGAACCACCCTTGGTTCAACATACTTGTTAATAGAGACCCAACGTGCTACTTTATTGAAATAAGGGAGTTGAGGTAAGGGTATCCTCTCTCCCCTTACATCTTCAGTCTCTACACAAAAGTTTTATATAAGTTCACCTATGCTCAAATCACCTCAACTTCACAATCTATATTCCATTCCAAATGCAAGAAGTTTAAGCTATTCTCACTCACTTTTATTAATGATCTTCTCTTATTTTTTGGTGCTCACACCCCACAAATCAATGAGTTTATGGAATCCTTGGTTGAATTTGATCGCATGTCAAGTTTAACATTCAATAAAAATAAGAACATCTTCTTATCAACTGGTGTAGCAAAAAATCAAAGTAGATTCTCAACCATTACAAGTATTCATGTTATGAAATTCCCTTTCAAGTATTTAGGAATACCTATAAATGTTGGAAAGTTGTTATCCTTGAGTGGAGAAAATCCATTGAAGGATCAATAGTTGGTGTAATAAAAATACTCTATTTTGTAGGTATAATTCAATTAATTACATCTATGCTAGCTAATATTACTACGAATTAGATTTCACACATTGCACTCCTTAAGGAAATCTTAAAAGCATTAGATATAATGATTAGAAATTTTCTATGGTTAGGTGAAGCTCTCAAAAGAGGTCATGCTAAGATAAAATGTTTGGTGTATAACTGAAAGATGAGGGAGGTTTAAGAATTATATAAATAAAGGTAGCTAACAAGGTAGCTCTTACTATGAAGATTTGATGAATTGTACATGATAGGGAAGCTATTTAGATCAAATGGTCAAACAATCACTACTTAAAGGGCGAAAGTTTATAGGAGATTAGACCAAAAGTAAATCTATCATAGACCATGATTTAAATCCTCAAACTTAGAGACCAAGTACATAAGGAGATCAAGCACAAGATTGGTAATGGAGAAAGCATTAATCTTTGGCATGACTCGAAGATTGGCCTTTTATACCTTTCTCCTTCAATTTTCAATTTACGACATCTGTTTGCTCCTAATACAGAAGTCAAGGAAATAATCAATGAAAATAGATGGCACTTACATTTTAAAGGATATTCACTCACACTGGATCCTCATTCTTCATGTCAAAATTATGAGGATAGGATAGTATGAAAGAAACATTCTTCTAGCACTTTTAATAGCAAATGTATCCAATCACTCTTTATATGTGTCTCTAATAAAGTGTCATCTTGGTTTTTTTTAGTATGGTTTAAGCAAGGTATAACTAAAGTTTCTTTTCTAATGTTACTAGTAGTTAATATCAAGTTAAGTGCACTTGATAAACTTAAAAGTAACACTAATCACTCCATGATTTACTATCTTTGTCATATTGAATTTGAAAGCCTAAATCATCTATTTTTCCAGTGCAGCTATATAGCCTTAACATGGTATAAGTGATTAGACCTTTTATAATATACACTACACAACATCTTTATGGACAGACACTCTATAAAGGGCTTCATCCTTGCACACTTATACAAATAATTTGAACCTCTTCAAACTATCATTCAGAAACTATGTTTATGTAATTTAAAGGATAAAGAATGTGAAGATGTTCAAAAAAAAAAAAAAGGAAGTAAAACGAATGTAAAATTCGTTGCATCCTCCCCTAGATGGATTAAAGAAATTCTAGTTGCACAATTAGCTAACATGAACTTATCAAATGGTATCAAAAGCAATTGGAATATTTGAGCTTTGCTTAAGAGACATCTAATGTCTATAAAGTTAATTATCTTATATATAGGTGTAAGGTGCATTGCTCATAGTGTTTTTCATTATAATTCGATGCATATTTACTTTAATTGGATGTTAAAATATTTAATTATCCTCTAGATTTATGTACATTGTAGATTGAAGTTTGAAAGTGAAGAAAATCTAGGAACAATTTGTTAAAAAACTAGAAAAATAGGAGTAAAATGGCAGGTGAGCTGCATTGTCGTTTAACTATACAAAACCATCATTTTGCTTAATGTGGAGACTTAAATGATAGGACTAAAATAGCACCATTTCACTCCTTTTCAAGTAACTTTTAAGTTCTTATAAAGATGTTTCTAGCTGGCTTGTCCTCTCAATTGGTTGCAACTTACTCCACTTGTTTCTAATTTGTAGTTAGCAAATATATCAAGCTTTAGAGACCAAATTCAAAGCACATTAGCATAGTTGTAGGTAGAGAAATCATATTTAACTTAAGTCCTTATTCTTTCTTTCTCTAGGTTAGTTTTTCTTTTTTGTTTTATTTTCCATCTTTGTTCTTAGATTCCAAGAGTTTTTTAAGGTGATTTAAGATTATATAACACTTTGGAGTATCATTTGATGCAATCAAACCCCTTTGATCACTTATTTCATTCTCTTTCTTTGCATATGTTCAAGAACATGTTGTTTACGGTTGAATCTGTTTGTTCTTTGATATTGATGCATTTTTAATTTAAATATGAGCTAAGGACATGTTGTTAAATGGATTGATTGAGTTTTAACACATGTTTGAAGATAATCTTTGTCTAGTTAATCTCCTCAAGCTTGTCTTGAATTAGCTTCTTAAGATAAGATGAAAGATGATTAAGTAAAGGACCAATCACTTTAACCATTGAAAAATCAATAAGCAATATGATTTTAATCAATGCATGACCATTAGTTGATTAATTATAAGCGTACTAGTCTTGGAACACGTCATTTTAGGGTTACAACTTCTTGAAATTTAAGCCTACTATCTATAGCTATAGGTGGACCAAACCATAAAATAAGAATGTTAGAGATAAGGTATTGACCTAACCATAGCTTTGTCTTGATTTAGTGAAGACCCTAGAATAGGAATTCCAATCTTTCAATAACTTAATTGAATCATTTAAAGTTTAATCCTTAGCTAATTAATTAAGTTGGCAATCTTTAAGGCAATTTGAAATCCTTTGTAATGTTGGGAAGATTTTAGATTAATTTATTTACTTTAGCTTAATTAATTTGGCAATCTTGATCTTCTCTAGATAATTGTAATCCGAGTAACCTACTACTTACATCAATTCCTTAAGGATTTAACATTCGAGAGTCTTAAAAATACTCCACTTTATTACTTGTTGACTGGTATAGTTGTCATAATTGTTAGTTTTGAATTTTCTAAAAGAATGTGCCTTAATTTTCTAACTTGATGATTAATTACGATAATTTTGACTAAACTAACGGAAAATTGTCAAATAGGACATTCTCATGCCTCTGATCCTAGTTAAGCCCAGTATCATTTTAATAGGAATATAATTGACTTTTCCATTCCTTCTCAGGAGAGCCATTTTAATTTTCCATATAACCATCATTAAAACTACCAACACCCAGATGTCAATCCTTATAATAATTCACCTCCTAATCCACTACCACCAGAAAAGTGCAATTTTGAGGAACCATAAATGATCTTGAACTCGCTCAACCTGTCTGTCAAACATACATAGAAACAAATATATTAGTAGCAAATTTTGTTTTTTCATTTCCAAAATAAGGTGGAACCATCCTTGGTTCAACAATCTCCTCTTTTTTGGTGATGACAAAACTAAGTGATATTTATAGGCATGATAAACAAAACATAAACTCCCCCTAAACATTTTAAAATCAAGGAGTAAGAGAAAATCATAATCATATCCAAGAATAGAAATTATCTACTCCCCCTCAACATATGCATTATATACATACAATAGACCCCCATATAAAATATAATTTTACACAAAAATTACAACATCATTTCATACAACATAATATTATATTCATCTCCTCCTTTTTGGAATCACCAAAAGGGAAAAAGCATAAAGCATAGCCAAAAGACACATCAAACAATAAGTAATAAGGCAAAGTGAAGAAGAGCGACAAGGACATATACTTAAAAATCTTCATAAGAAGGAGGCAATATCATAAATAAGTATAAAGTGTCAAACATAAAGAATATCAATTTTACATCAACACAAAATAAAAAATATATATCCTCTAGGGTCTGATGGTGGCTGAGGAGGAAGCTGGAAGAGAATCTCACGTAACAAGGCGTTCTGCTCACAAAGTAGAGTATAATGCTCGTAAAGCTCGGTGGAATGCTCATAAAGTTGACGTCTCATATGAGTAACTTCATGACGGATGAGAGTGATCTCAGACTTTGAAGAGATGAGTGGAGGATTAGTAGATGTGCCAAGTATAGGTGCAAAGATATCCTCCTCATCAATTGAGGAAAGGGGTACAGTCTGACTCTGAATGGACTCAGTATCTCCACCATGAAGTGTAGAATCACCATCATCAACTAGAAGTACAGGAGTAGCAGGATCCTCATGAAGTGTAGGGGTGGCATAGTGTGCAGCTAAGCATCATCCAAAAATACAGGGGTGGCTGAGCACTGCTTCCGATGATGAGATGGAGTAATGAGACCATCAACAATTTGAAGTCTCATGTGCTTTAAGGAGATTTGATCAAAAAAGGAATACTAGTCAAAGTCATCTTCCATAGGTGGTAGGGGAAAGTACTAGAAGATGTGGCCAAGAATCAAAGGATAGGGAATATGTTGATCCTTTTTCTTGCCTCAAATAAAATGGATCATGTTATACAAGATGAAATTACTTAAGTGGATTCTCTCACCAAGCATTAGGGTAGAAAACCAAATGTCATCATATCCTAGGTCATTGTAATGACCACTAGTTGAGAGAAAGTTATATTTTATTAAAAGGTGATGGAATTTTGATATGGCACTCATGTTTCTAGCATTCTTAGGTTTTACAGTAATTCCTTTATCACTCTTTAACTCAAAGATGGTCTTAACTCTCTTGGTAATAGAATGAGTGGCATTAAATTTCGATATACAGTTAAAATAAGAGAACAAAGGAGAAATAGGAATACCAAGAATATTGTTTATAATGTCTCTAGATAGGCGAATAGGGACATTCTCTACTTTGGATAAGATGATATATTCATCATTCTCCTTAACTTATCTAAGATTGCAGTAAAAGAGACAGACAACTGTGGAACAAGTTTTAACTAAAAGAGTGAGATGAGACTCCCACCCTTGATCAAGAAAAAGCTAAACAAGGTAATTTTCTTTGAAGAAATATTTAGGGGAAATGACATGGTTGTCGAAGAGTTTCCTAGAAGCATAGTCTTGGAATTGATCAAAGTCTACATCTAGGTAATCACTATTTCAGCTAAATTGGGATCTCCCACCTCTAGCAGTACTACCACCGCAAGCCCCAACCATGGTGAAAATTCTAAGAATACAAGGACTTTAAACAAGGAGTAAGAATAGTAGTAATATGCCTAAGATAGCTCTAAGAGTGGACCTAGCACATATGAGATACCAGTTATTAGAGTCAACACCTCAACTTGTAGAGATAAAAGATAATAATGACTATAGGTTTTGAAGATTTCAAAGCCTAAGCAAAATGCTATATGCATGCATGTTATGCATAAGTAAAATGACTTATGAAAAGCAACTTTCTAAGATTTGAAAGCAAATTCCAAAATTCAAATGAAGAATTAATCAGAATGCATTTTAATTTCAAAACAGTTAAAAGGGAAGCCCCCTTTTAGAAAAAAAAACTTTAATTAAACTTTATAATTAAAAAATGCTTAATTTTATGGAAACCAAATAGTTTGACTTTCAAAAATGCATAAACCCTAAACATAATTCCTAATAATTGGGGGAAACAAGTGATTTAGTGAAACTGATTGAACAAAAGTCTTAAATAAGTATTTAAATGAATTTTGAAAACTTTAATTTTATTATTAACTTAATAGTTTAACTAGAAATTCAAATAAATCCTAAATTGTAAATCTAAAAAAAGAATTAAATTAAAACATATGCAATTAACTACACAAAACCCTTAGATAAGCATCTAATTGAAGTTTAAAAGGATCAATTTAAGAAAATCACAAAAATTAAATAGAAATTTATATAAACCCTAATCACAAAATCTAAATTTTGGGAAAAATCAAAATTGAGCAAACACAGATGCAATTAGATGTTCTTCACCCCTAATTATGCTACTAATTGCAAGAAACTATAACTAATTTAGGCTAATTTCTCAATTCAATCCAAAAATCTCAATTCATAAACCCTATGGTTTTAGAATTCCTAGATTGATGCAAACTACGCTAGATTGAAGCTATAAAGGAGAGGGCTATAGACCAGGGAGTTATCAAGAGTAGAATAGATACTTTTCCATTTCCTGGAGCTCACCAGAGAGGGAGGAGCATAAGAGAAAGGCGTTGAAGATGTGGTAATGGAGACGGTGGAGCATTTGAGGATTGAAAAGAGTATAGGCAGGTAGCACGACATTCTACAAGCTGAAAATGGTGTTTTGGATGCTCAAAAGCACAAATAATAGTGATGGAGGAGCTTAGAACACGACATCAATGATGGTAGAAGAGAGAGGAAGGAGAGAAGGAGGAAAAGAGAGGAGGGGAAAACGATAGAGGAGGTATGTTATATCGTGTCATTTTGTTTTTGAATGGTCGACCGAATCAACTATAATGATTAACCGATATTCAGTTAACTGCATTTAGTCAATCGACCCATACTCGGTTAACCGAACAACGAGTTCAGTTAACCAAAATGTCGAAGTGCATAAAAACAATCGGCTTTTTTCCAGAAAAATTAACAAAATTCCAAATACTTCTTTAAAAACATATCACTATAATCAAGTACCTTTAACATGTTTGTCACCATATCTCTACTTGGTTCAACAATGACGATTTCTTTCATTTTTGAAGGTACCTACAAAATAGAAATTTTACAAACTTTTGGTACCCATATCAACTTAAGTCCATTAGTGTTAGTATTTTACCTTTCATGATCGAATGAAATTGCATTTACATTCCTAAAAAAATCATAGAAAAAATAACAAACATGTCCATTTATTTCACATTAAGTGAAAAATAAAGGAGTGAAAGATCTATATGTATTCCTTGGTAACCTTTGATGAAACTTTTTCTTAGGTTGAGTGAAGGTTCTAGTATCATTGAATTGACGTTGAGAAAATTATTTTTAGGTCTTGATACATATATGAAAGCATGATGCTTAGGATGGGTTGATGATGTAATTTGAATAACCTTAGGACTTTCAACTTCAAAATTCTTTCCCTTTACAAAAATGGTTTTACTAGTTGATGCTCCATTACTATAGCCTAAGCCATGTTTATCATTTTCCATTTTCTGAATACTTAACATGTTTTCTAGTTTTTCTTTACCTTTTGTAAATTTTGATAGTAATTCTTTAAGTGTTTCCACTTCTTTCTTTAAGACCATATTTTTATTCAATAGTTCATCATTATCTTTTTTCATGACATCTAAGTCCTTTCTTAGATTATCATTTTTTTTATTTATACTCATCTATTACTTTCAAGGATTCCAAGTTTTGATCATGCAAGATCTTCTTTTTCTTAGCCAAATCTCCTACAAAGTATAATAGTTCTTTGTATGTGTATTCAAATTCAACTTCGTCATTTGGGCTAGGGATACTTACCTCATTGTGAGCTACAAACCACATGTTTGCGATTTCTTCTATTTCAAATTCTCTTGACTTACTCTATACTGCTTTTAGTACTTTCTTCTTATAATTTTTCTTTTCCTTATTTTCCTTTTTTTCTTCCTTTTCATCTTCCTGAAGATACGGGCAATGTGACCTTAAGTGCCCTTTTTCACCGCACTCAAAACATGTTATATTAGATAATTTTGTTTTAGAAAACTTACTTCCTTTCTGTAGATTAGATCTTTTCTTTGGATGAGCTTCCTTAAGCCTCTTATAATAAGTGTGACAGCTTTTTCTTCACCACTTCCATAAGATGTTTCTTCATTCTCGCTTTCATCCTTCCTTGTTGCTTTAAAAGTGATGTTCTTCTTTTTGGGTACAGTTTCTTCTTGTGTGTCTTTTAGCAACATTTCATGTGTAAGTAGTGAACCAACAAATTCTTCGAGTAACAGAACATTTAGATCCTTCGCTTCTTGTATTGCTATCATTTTAGGTTCCCAAGACTTTGGTAGAGACCTCAATATTTTCCTAGAAAGCTCAACATTAGAGTAGGTCTAACCTAGACCCTTTAAAGCACTAACAATATTATTAAAGTGAGCATAGATCGAAGAAATATTTTCATCTTGCGTTAATGAGTAAGCATGCTAATTTTTGTTTCTTTTACTTGATTCGTGCCTTCATGTGTGATTTCTAATATATGACATATTTCATATGCAGTATCACACATTGAAATTCTATTAAACTCTTCAATGTTAAGGGCATAAAATAAAATATGCATGGTTCTATTGTTTAAAGAAGCTAATCTTTTTTCTTCAACATTTAGTTCTTTATCATCCTTAATCACAAGCTTATTTCCTACTAATTTTGAAGGTAGGGCAGTCTTTTTAGAGACAATAAGCCACAAATCAATACTCTTACTTCTTAAATAATGTCTCATCCTAGTTTTCCAATACAAGTAATTATTTCTATCAAAATAAGGTGCTCTATGTGTATTTTGACCTTCAAGACTAAAAGAAGAGGAAAGAAAGTTATGCATCGTTTGTGCCATATGATCTTTACTTACTAACTCGTTAGAATTAATCTACTGTGAGACTTACGCTCTGATACCAATTATTAGGTTTGTTATGGCATTAAGAGGGGGGTGAATTAGTCTTTAAAAAAGACTTTCACCCAATCAAGCAAATATTATAAGTACAAAATAATAAAGAGTATAAGAGGAGCGAAAGACACCAGATTTATTCTAGTTAAAGTTATCCACTTGCTCCTAGTCCAGTCCCTACCTCCAATATTCAGATTTGATTCTTATTACATCTTCAATAAGAATACACCATTCAATTACAATCCTTTTTCACAAGCTAAAGGAGAATCTTTCACTCACTTATTTTCCTAGGCTCAAGAATAACGTCTTAAAAGCTCATAAGAACAACTTAATAGAAAATTACTTTACTCAACTTTACTTGATGTATTTAAAAGGCTTGATGAATGAATGCACACTACATGTACTAAAGCCTCACAAAATACACACTAGAAACAAAAATCCACTTCAAGGAAAATGACTTATATAGAACACTCGTATATTGTTTCGTAAAAAGGTGACAAAAAATTCTACTTTATGGATAAACTTCTTTATTTTTCAAGTTATAAAAAACTAGTTTATTTGTACTTGGCATTCACCAATATATTTTTTATACAACGGTCTTAATATCCGTTGTCCAATGGATAAAAAGCAAATAAATGATTTGACCATTGTGTAATTTAGTGAACCATCTCTTTATCTATAAACTTCGCAACATGCAGTCAACCAATATACTTGGTTGGTCAATCGATAGACCTTTATCTTCAGTTCGGTCGACTATCCTACATTCGATCAACTGATAGACCTTTTTCTTTAATTCAACCTATCGATTAAATTCATTCGGTCAACCAAACAACACTCTTCCAATTATACTTCAATTTAATCAAAATGAACGACTTAAATTTAAACTTTCTTTTAAAACATTATCTTAACTTCATACAATCCTGACCAATTAAGATAATCATCAAGAGTGTAAAATTAAATCAACCACATAAACCTCTTGATTATGCACCTATATACATATTCTAAAATATGTATACATGAATGATCAATT
>JAOXYD010255313.1:0-16129 GCA_028565735.1 Pinacopodium congolense
TACGATTAGTGCAACATATCAATGGGATATCCGGCTTAAATTTGTGTGTACGATTCTAACTCTAACGAGTCTCACTGCCTTGCCAGTGGTCCCGAAGTGAAAACATCCATATTTATATTCTTAAATTTTTTAATATTTTCTTTTGAAACTTTTATTGAAGTTTAATAATTATGTAAATTAATTAAAGACAATTCTTCTATTAATAGACTTCTCTTGAAAGAAATTTTTTGAATTAATTTATATAGACATAAAATTTTAATAAAAAGTCTTATAAATATAAGATTTAATTAGGAAATCAGTGAAAGATTTATAATTACAAATATAATTATTCTCAATGAAGTTTATCCACATTTTAAAAAAATATGAATTATAATTCTGCAATTTTTATTCCATGTAAAATTAATGAACAAATTGTTTAGTGTAATAAAATGTTATGATCAATTCATCTAGGAAAATTATAAAATGATTATAAAATTAATAAAAAGTTTTTTAAAAAAGAGACAAATTTACAATGTTTGGACCAAATGGTTCTTAATATACGTCTAGTTTTATATTGTACTTAAAAATTTATTATCTTTTTTTTAATGGGTAAAAGAAACCTTCTATTACAGCAACTTCCTTTATCATAGGTGGAAAAAAAAACATTTTACAAATCTGGTTCGAAGTCAAGAAAAATCGTTATAACTTGTGTCTCAAATTATTTACCAATTATCATACAAGTACAACTATATACAACTCAAAACTTCTATAGTTTCTCAAGAGTTTTAGTAACTTTTTAATATGTCAAAGATTCTTTTCACAATTCAATTGTGGCTTATTATACCAAAAAGGCAACTGTGAGTTAGGGTATTAATTAATCAGACCTCTAAGCGAACAAAATTCAACCTTCTATAACATTTTAGACTCGTCGTTAGCTAATTAGTTAACAATATTTCGGTTGATGAACAGTAAAATTGATGTACAGTGTTGTACAATGAACAATCTATCTTACGTACGATATTAAATAGTACCTATTCATATACTTACTAACTCATCCGAACTTAAAATTTCAACTATCAATATTCTTTCAAAGATTAAATACGCTTTTGTTGATAAATACTTGATTCAAAACGATTTGATAAGCTTTTTAAAAAATTTATTACGATCAAAAGGATTTCCTTAAAAACCTTACCAATTTTTTATTATTATTGCAAACTATATAATATCCTCCATATGCAAATTATCATATAATGATTAAATATCTAGTTCATTAAAATGACTAAGATAAGATAACAAGAGATGTTATAATTATTTATTGCATCTTAAGGTGTTTGATGTTTCTTTATTATTCACTTGAATTCATTAGAAACTTTCATTTGTTTATTCTTTGATTACTTACTTTATTCTTTTACTTATTTTACCATTTTATTGAAATTAATATTTCACATATTAACTTATTAATATTATTGAGGATAAAATATTAATAATAAAATTTGTACTTATCAAAATTATGAGATAAAACCTTATTTAGTCTAAATCTAATATTAAACACACATTCACGTGTATTATTGAATGATGAGTATAATTGCCGAATTCTTGTTTTTATGTAAGATAACATGTTGAAAAGCTTAACAGAAAACATGAATCTATGACCGTCAATAAGAGGTGACAGAATTAATAAGTTACTATCACTCATTATGCCTCTTTTAGGATTTTCATTTTCTAATCTTGATGGCCATGTATAGTAAATAACTTAAATAAGCATTATTTGAAATGACCCGTCTTTAAATTAAAAGTGTCTTTTATACCATAAGATTTTATATTAAAATTTAACATTTATCAATGTTTTAAAAGAAAGTGAATAATTTCAAAATTTTTTCTATTTAATTTAAAATTAACAAAATCTCTATCTAAGTCTGATTCTGCCAATTATTTGTTGATGTGCTATTATATATATATATATATATATTTGAAATTTTATTGGAGCCTAACATTAGTAGACGTTGAACTAAGGAAGGTGTCACTTAAGTTTTGCTGATGATAAAACAATACTACTAATGGTGTTATTGGGTTTTGATGTATTGAAAAGATAGATTTGAAGAAAATGTGATTTAGTTGCAAATTGGAGCAAAAGTGATAATATATGAAGATCACAATAATGAATGAAAGATGAAGTACTAAGACAGTAAAATTAAATAGATTTTGTTTTTCATTTTGTATTATAGGTCTTATTTTGATCTTTCCAAAGTATTAATGGGCTTAGATCATGCATATTGCAATCATATTGAGTGTTTATACATATAAGTTACATAATTAAGAAGAGATGTACAAAGAATTGTTTTTAAATGATCCTTTGAATACACAAAAAATATTTTTAGGGAAGTATTTAAATATGTATGTGTCAAAAAAGCATTCAAAAGTGTTCGAATTTGTTTTGGAGTAATTTAAATATGTCAAAATATGTTAAAGTGTATGGAAAACTAGTTTGAATAGGGACTGGTCAACCATCAATAAGTGGTTAACCACTATGGTTAACTAGTTGATTAGTATGCTTTTTAAGCATGAACTAATCGATTAGTTAGAGGCACTAGTCAACCAGAGTAAGGAGACTAGTTGATCGATGTTTCAAGAAAATGAACATCAACAACTAATTTTTAAGGATAAAATGAATTTAATGAATTATAACGAGTCCTTAAGTTATAAATGACTAGTAGACTAATTTTCTACCTATAAATAGGTGTATTGGGTATATGTAAAGCATCAAGTATGTGGAAAATACAAAATAATTAAGTTGGGAAGCATATTGAGTATTTTTTTAGTATTTTGGTGGTGTTTGTAAAAAGAAGTGTTGCATTCTATATTTTATATTTTAAACAGCAACTTAAACTCTTTAAATTAGTCAAGTGGGACATTATCTTTTTGGACTCGTGTGATTATGAGTTTATAGTTATAAAAGATTACTCTAAAGTTTGTAAAAAGAAGAGTGGTTATAAGAGTTATTTTAGAACTCACAAAAAAGGAAGTGATTACAAAGCTGTTGTTGATTACAAATTCATTTGTGCCTCTCTCTTTTTATCTATTTTATTTTGCAATATTTTTTCATTTTAATCCATATTATTACATGTTGTTCATTATATTTTCGAGCTTTCCCATTATATAGTTTTTAAGAGAAATTTTTTTAATTAGGTGTAAAAGACAAAAAAAATTAAAGTGAATTAATTCACCCATCTTCCTAAGTGCCATATAGAGACCAAGAATTAGTATCAGAGCTAGAACTCACACAAGTATATTTTTAATGATATATTAAGTTTAAAGTTATCATGGCACATTTTAAAAGTGAAAGCATAAATAGATCTCCTTACTTTGATGGTAAAAATTATGGACTTTAGAAAATTAGGATGAAACACTTCGTTTTATCTATAGGAGTAGATTTTTGAAAAATTATAGAAAAGGCGCTCACATTCCATTAAAAATAATAGTTGTAGATAATGTAGAGACAATAGTATCCAAGGATGAAACTTAGTGATTTGAAAGGGATAAAAGACTTATTACTCTCAATAGTGAGGTCATATATATCATATTTTGTGCATTGAGTAGGAATGAGTTTATTTTTAGTTGTGAATTTGTTCATGAGATTTGGCACAAATTAGAGATTACTTATGAAGGCATTAATTAAATTGAAGAAGAGGAGAGTGAATATCTAAAGGAAGAAGTGACTCACATATGCTTCTTAAATGATAAGGGATGAGCTAACTCAAATGTTTGTAAAAATATTGGTGAGATATTTATATCCTCAAATTAAAATAATGATGATGATGATTGTGTTGATGAGTTAACTTATGATGAATTAGCTAATACCCAAAAGCTATGATTAAGAAAAAGAAAAAAATTTGTCTTCTAAGAATAAGGATACATTGAAAATTCATAATGCATACAATTTAAACAATGAAAAATTGAAAAATGAATTACATAGCATTATAGAATCAAAGAATGAGAAAAATTGTGATGTGCAAAAATTAAGAAATGAAAATGACTTTTTGAGGAAGTAAGTAGAAATCCTTAAGAATTCATTGTCTAAATTCACTAGAGAAAATGAAAAATTAAATTAATGCTAAGTGCATAAAAGGCATTAAATGATAGATGTGGTCTAGGATTTGCTGATGAGAATGTACCATCATTGGTAAAATTACCTTTTTTAAAGGAAAATAATCAAGAAGATGAACATATACCTAGGTCATCTTATAAAAATAATGCTTCATCATCTAAATCCCAATTTAGAAAAAATTATCGCCTCTTTATGTATAACTCTATACCAAAGTCCAGGAGATGTGTAAATAAAAGGGAAAAGGCATAACTTCTATAGAAATACACAAGCACAACATGACTAATTTAGTCCCCATGTTTGGAAAAATGAATTATCTCATTTTCATACCTCTTATGTGAATGTATAAAAATTTAAAAACATGTTTCATTCATATCTTATGTCTCATTTTCATCGAGGGATGACATATAGGAATAGGAGACCAATAAGTACATATAGGAGTTTTACATCCATGTTTTGTAATTATTGTAGATATTTTATACATTTTGAAAAATTTTGTTATGACAAATCAAGATGGTTTCATAAATTGCTAAGAGGTTCAAATGATAGAAAGGTATCGAACTCCTACGGAATTAAATTAGTACGAATACCAAAAACATGTTAAATTTTGTTTTATAGGTCAATGAACTTTAAAGGTATCTCTATGATTGAAAGGATAATCATTAAGATACATTAATAAACCAAGGGGGGAAGAAAAGAAATGAAAAATTGGTGATACATAAAAGGGAGGTCTATATTTATATGTTTTCTTAGATGTAATAGAAATATGTATTAAAATTGAATGATACTTAAATGTTGTTGAATCCCTTCCATGTTTTTATTGCTCTATGCCTTAATATCACTCCTTTTTCTAAAAGAGCATGATGATTTACATGATGTAGATATTTTGTATGGATAGGAGAAAATTAAAAAAATGAAAAATTATATGCTAATAAAATATAGGGATGCTTTGATAGTGTTTGTTAATTTTGAGTATTTTAATAAAAAGTTATGATAATTTGTTGCTTTACAAAAAGAGGGAGAGTAGTGTATGATACTAAAATATCTTATGTAAGGATAATTACATATTGAATGATGTTTATACTTATGAATCATATTTTTTTAATGTATAATTAGTGCTTATGATGCTTTTTTATTTTTTATTATTCCTTGATATTTTATTTAAGGATAGTGTAATTTGTTATGATGCATGAATTTAAAGAGAGTTTTAAACATGATTAACTTAGGGGGAACTATAAAAATGTAATAATATGATGTTTTTGAATGTTTATAAAAATTTAATAATATGATGTTTTTGAGTGTTTATTTCTTCATATCATAATTGGACATGTTTGAAAGTATAGAGAATTTTACTTATAGAATGTTAAAAACTCTTTCAATAATATTTCTCCATAAAGAATGATTGTAATTAGACATCTCCTGTGAACTGATGGTTTTTCATTTTCTTTATAGTCTCTAAAATTATATTTTTCTCTTCGATATGGTGAAGGAAATCTAGAATGTAACTTGAGTCAACAAAATAGAATTTATCTAAATATATAAAGAACATAATATTAATAAAAACTAATAAAAATTAATCATAATAACTAGAATAATTTAAAATAATGTAATACCTTAGGGATGTATTTATAATTGATGCGTTGAATTTGTCATTGTTTCTAAAAGTATTCAACATTCATTTGTAGTACCTTCCTATTCAACTATTACATATGTGAAATACATGTCAAATGAGTAACAACATATAACATTTCGAATTAGATCAATTCTTTTACCCTTATATGATATTTGTTCATTAGTTATAATATGTGCATTAATATGTATACCATCTATTACTCCTATCCAATCTTACAAAATGAAATGATATTAATTAATTAAATATAAGGTCATAATGAAAATAATAACAAAATATATGAAAATACCAAAAAATATAGAAAATATTTTGAGTTGTATTGAATCTCAAGATGTGTATTAGTAAAGGATGGTGAAGTAATAACTCTTTTTACAAGACAATTAACTGCATATAAGATTTTATGAAAACACTTTGAAATTATCCAAGTTGAATATTGGAAGTGCTCTATATTGACTCTAGTTATCTCATTATGCCTAATTGTTATTAAGAAAATTACAACTTGTTCATCCATAAGCAAATTTTTAAATTTATTTTAACCTTTACACTTTTCAACTCATCACATAAATTTGAAAAAGATGTCTTGGATGTTCTAAAGTCCTTATAAATCCTTATAGGATTCCCATTTAAAAGTTTCAATATTCATTCACTACTTGATAGGATAGAGATTTTACATAGTTGCTTGTGTAATGAAAATATCCGTTCTATTCTACAGTTAAAGAAATAATGATTGCCTTAATCATTTGAATTTGAATTGAAGTTCAATAAGAAAGCCATATATCTATGATACCAAAACATTAAATGATTAATAAAGATATTAAATATAAATGTTAGAACTATTATGAAATATGAATTTAAGTTCGTATCAAACATTCAATTAAATTGGTTCATGTCAAAATTTCATACAAAATATACACTAAAAATTTTCAAACAATAGAATAGTTCTTAATATAAAAGTGCGTAAATAAATTATAGCTTGAGATGTAATAACATGAAAATATAACTATAAAGTCGTAATCCAATCCAACTTCCACACATTTGAGATATTTACAAAAATCTTTCTATAAAGTGGAGAATCGTGAAAAGAGTTCACTGCTTTTTCCATATTGCACACCTTCACCCAAACCATGAAAGTAATTCAAACATTCCAGCATTGAATTAATCTCTTGATTAAATGATGAAACTTTAGATCCATTATCTGCATTGAATGATGTTACCACCATTTTTTTCTCAAGCAAATCTTGCTTTTTCAACACTAATTCTATGTTCTTTCTCTTTACTTTTTGATGGAGATCTAGTTAATGGATGTGTATGCTTACTTAATGCAGTAGCATTTCCAAAAATATGACATAAGTTGAATTTCTCTTACATATTTTTTCTTGAATTTATATGCCATTTTATGCACCTATAATAATGAAAAGTATACATGAGAACAAATTATAATAGGATATATCAATTAAAATATAAATAATTTACCTTAAACATAATTTTCTAATATTCATCTATAGCATTAATCTTGTCGATGACAGAGTTATAACCAAGTCCTATTTCATTGAATCTACTGAACATTAGTACAACTTTTATTGAATTTTTGATTAAACCAAGTAGGAACCCGACCTTAACTAAAAATTATCGATTAAAAATATAGTCATAGTATTGATTGTCATAGGTCATTTTGATAAGTTCAGATTAGAGTTTTTAATGAAGAACTAAGGTAATAAAATTCTCTCACAAGAAGAAAATATCTCAATTTAATTCAAAGTGTTAAAAGTTCTACAAAATGATGGTTTAATAGGTTTATATACTCTTATCAATGCTAAACCCTAAAAATAATTTTAAAAAATTACAAGTTTAACATAATCATGCCAATCAAATACTACAACAATGGTTATGTAGATGATAAAAGATGTCGTTGTAATGGGTCGTTATTCTTTTGTCCTTTTCTAGGTTCATAATGGCAATTTTTGGAATGTACAATGGTGTCATTATACTTTAATACTTGTTGTTTGTGACGCTGGTTCACAATCCATAATGACAATACACTTAAATCATAATGATGCTGTTTTATGAGGCCATTTAACTACTATCAATTATTCAAAATGAAATTCCTTTCACTTGAACCCAACTTAGCTTTCATTGGGTTATATTGACTTCTAAAGACCTACTCCTCATCCAGAACAAATAAGTGATCAATTTGGGTGAAACCTCTTATTCTTTAAAAATTGTATCCTTTTCTTATAACTCTATAGTCAACCCTTGAAGAGCCTTCTTTATGCACATGGTCTTAGTCCTCATCATTGGATCTCCTATATCCATTAATGGTTCGTAATATTGGTTAGCTATAGTTGCTCGTATAATTCAATCCCTATAATTCTCCCCTTCCTTGAAAGGATTCATCATTGAATCACCTGCATCATAAAACGATAAATTAGCAATATTAAAAATAACTATCACATTGCCATATTCAGTTGGTAAATATGGCTTGCATACATTTTCATCAATCCATTCAAAGGCTTGAAATGGTCTATCTCTATGAAGTTATAGCTTAGACTTTTTTTTTTTTGTATAGGAAACCTCTCCTTTTGCATATGAACCCACACCCAACCTCTAGATTCAAAAATGACTTTCACACATCCCTTTCATCTCTATCTGAGACTCCTAATTGGTCTATTTAGAAACAATTATATCATTTTTTATTTGTAATTCAATATATATGTATGTATGTATGTATATGTCATATTTATTATATATTATATGGCTCTCCTACTCTTTTTTTTCCTCTTATGATTTGGAGCACTCAAACAATCAATTCTTTTCTAATTTTTTTATATTCATATTTTATTTCTGTATTGATATTAATTATGAACAACTAAGAATGAAAAGAATAAAGAATTAAAAATTAATAGCTAAATTTGGAGTAGTTTGCTAAATTCCTATGCATATACACTTTTTCTTAGAGCCTGCTCATAATTTCCCTCTAGACCTAGCAGTGGTTGAAGATCCATCCACAAATGGATAATACTTCATCCTTAGTGTGTATAAGTTTTGAAAAAAAAAAAAGGAGCAATACCAAACCTTTCATGTAATAAGTTTTTGATTTAGTAACTCCTATTAAAAAATAATCACAGAAATACAAACATTTATCCATTCAGCCATGAGGTAAATTAGCAGCTAAAGTTCTATTTGAGGATTACTTTTGTATTGTTTTTTCTTTATATCTTTTTTCATGTTTGATTCAGTATTATCCTCTTCAAATTCTTTTCCTTGATTGGGGAAAATAGCTTCAAGATCTATTTTGTTTTCAAATTCTTTTTCTTCATTGTAGTTGCAATTCTCAAATTCAATCGATTTTTTATTCGATGGTATATAGATAAAAAATAACCATTTTACACACAATGCCCAATATCTATTGTTTATGGATAGGACTACTGAGGTATCTAATCCTATTCACTCCCTTATCTTTTGTCTCTCAATGTTAATGTCGACCTAGCAGAGTGCTTTTGTTATTAGTGTTTTTTCTAATCTCTACGCATTTCACTACTCCATCGACAATTCCCTCTGCCTTTATTGTACTTCAACTTGGCAGTTTCCACTGCCTGCTAGCTCTATCCTTTATATGCAAATCCCTAAGGAAATATGCTTTTTTGCTTTCTATCTAACTTAACTTTTTCGTTAATATGGAAAGGCAAAATATCCATAGGATTTAATAGATCAAAATTATATGTAACTTTAAATAGAGAATAACTATTAGTAGAATGAATAAAGTTATTATATGCAAATTTTACATGTGACAAACATTTCACGCAATGCTTCAAGTTCTTTTGAATAATAGCATGTAATAGAGTAGTAAGTGTCCTATTAACTACTTTAGTTTGTCCATTTTTTTAAGGATGTGCAACAGTATAAAACAATAATTTTTTTCTTAACCTACCCCATAAGGTAGACCAAAAATAACTTAAGAACTTAACATCCATATCACTGATTATTGTACTAAGTAAACTATACAAATGAACAATTTATTTAAAGAACAATTAGCAATATGTGTTGCATCCCAAATGAATAATGAAATGTGTCATCTTACTAAACCTATCAACATAAAAAAAAGATACTATCCTTACCTCCTTGAAACTTATATAACCCCAATATAAAATCCATGAAAATATTGATCTAAAGTTGATTAGGTATGGATAAATGTGTATAAAGATTATGTAGCATCACTTTTGATTTTTCTTGCCTATATGTTATGCATTTATCATAGATAAATTGCATATCATGTTTCATATAAGGTCAATAAAAATGTTCATGAAATATATGTAATATTTTTTACACACTAAAATGTCTCATTAATCCTCCTTCATGAGTCTTTCTGATTAATAATTCATGTAACGAACATATAGGCACAAATAATTTATCTTTCTTAAACAAATACCCTTAATATCTATAGTACCCCTATATGCACACTTAGAACATGCATTCCATATTTGACAAAAATAGAAATTATTAATATATAATTCTTTAATAAAATCAAAGTCAACTAATTTAGTTAGCAAGTAAGTAATCAATGTATACCTCCTAACTCTACCTTGGGATTTCAAAAAATTTAAACTTTTATGATAAGAATCAATAATGAATCCCATCGATCATAAATAATGCTGCCAAATTTATAAAGTTCAAGCTAAGGCATATAATTCTTTTTTCATAAGTAGGATAATTTAATACAAAACTACTAAACTTCTTACTAAAACATGCAATTGGTTTAGAATCTTGCATTAACACAGCTCCTATACCTATTCTAGATTCATCACATTCAACTTTAAAAGTTTTGTCAAAGTTAGGGAAACATAGCAAATACATATTTGTCAATTTATCCTTCAACATTTAATTTATCCTTATCATGCATAACATCCCACTTAAATATAACATTCTTCTTAACAAATTCATTCAATGGATTAACAATAGGACTAAAGCCTTTAATAAACCTCTTATAAATACTTGATAATCCATGAAAATTCATTACCTTATTTACAATCTTGTTTATAGACCATTCTCAAATCGCTTTAACTTTATCTTCATCTACACTTATTGATAAGAAATACTGTGAATATAAACTTTTACTAGCTTTATGCTATATTACAAATATACGAATCGTACAATTGTAATATAATAGTATTAATCCCACGAGGACTAAGATAGTCACTACTCAATTTAGGTTAAACTTTGTTTAAGGAACCAATGCAAGTTACAATTACTGAAAATTAATCGAATGGAAGAATACCAGTAAACAATTAAATAAGTGATGAACATGAGCTTTTTAAAATCAAGATTAAACATTAGGAACTACTTTTATTCCTACCTTATATCCCTTTTTCTTGTGAAATTAATAGCGATTAGCATAAGATATCCAAATGTTCTAACTACCCTCTCTTAAGGTGTAGCTAAGTTTTCCTAGCTAAATTACCTATGATTAATCATTCACTCTCTCGATCTACACGACTCTTCTTAGAAATTCCACTAGTTGTGAAGTAATCCTATACACAATCAGTTAACTAACTAAGATCTCTCTCTAATTAATCAATTAATATGATATTTTGTAGGTCATTAGTTACCAATTCTCATTGCACACACCAATACAGATTACCTAACTCAATCTCTTAATTTATTGTATGGTTTTAGCATAACAAAATATCATAACTATATCTATTAAAACAATAAGATGAGTTCATACATCGGTGGTTCAACAAGTAATTCCTAACGAGAAGTTTAGCTACTCATAATATTTAATAATCCAATACTAGGTATAATATCCATATCGAAATAATAAGCAAGAAAAAGAAATAAAAACTAAATGATAAAAATCTAGAAATTGTTGTTGACTTCATATTTTTGGAATATTTGTGTTCTTCCTGCTCTTTTCCTTAGCTAGATGATAAATCCTTATTGTTGCTCGCTTCCCTAAAAAACTCTAGACCTCCCCCTTCCCCCTGGCGTATATGTCTGAAGACTGCTAGGTCTTTATTTTTTTAAAGTCAAGCTAAGTCATGATTGTACTAAAAAAGTCAAGTTATAATGAGTGCCATACCTATGGCAAACATGCCATACCCACGCTTGTGGTATGAAGCCATAGACGTGACATGTTTGTCATGACTCTCCTTTCTTTTTCTTTGTTCTTTCTTTACCTCATTTCTCCTCCATAGCTCACCCATTTGAAATGCAATAAGTAAATTCACTAATTAACTCCAAACTATAATCAAACTCAACAATTAATAATAAAAACATAACACACATAAAATACACTTCAAAGCAAAATAATTTAACTCCTACATGCATTGAAAATAAGTAAATGACATATTAATCACATAATAAAACAAAACCTATAACATTATTATCAACTTCTTCATACTTAAATCTTTGCTTGTCCTCAAGCAAATTAAACACATTCAAAGAGAACAATTGCACGCAATCTTTCAAATTTTGGCAAACTCAAGCATTTAGTTACTATACCCATATCATAATTGGTTTTTATTAGTACATATAAATAAAATTGAATGAAGACACCGTTGATCAAAATTAAGGATAAAATCAAGATGGATTTTTCTCATGATGTTCACTCATTTCACTAATGTGTTTAAGGGTTGGTGTTTCGCTTAAAACTTTCTCTAAAAGACCACACCACTATGGCTTGAAAATTCACCAATTTTCTTCTACATAGATTACATGATATCATATATCAAAAGAGCTTTTACTTGTAGTTGTAACAAGGCTTGGGTTTAGGTGAGTTATAATTATTTGAAGGGTTTCTTCCAAGTGTTTAGAGATAACCAAATATAATTTTTGAGACACTCATGTGAATACACTGACTACTTATCACTAATTATTGCTTCCATATTTGATTCTTTTTTCTTTTTCTTTTCTTTACTCAAATAACACTAAAAAATAAGGAAACAATAGTAGCAAATATATGCATAACATGATTAGAGGTACTTTTCAATTAATCTCATAATAAAATTTAAATTAAAAGTCACCCACTATAGACATCAAATGCTCACTTAGCACTTCATTAGGCTTTTGATTGGGTAAGGCTAATGGGCTTTTAGGTTTTAACATAAGGTGTTTACTTTAGAAACAAAAAAAGTAAAGGCTCTAAAGGGGTTGCTATAGATAATAAATCAGATGGGTCCTATAGTTGAAGTGTTGAAAATAAAGAAGGCCTTAATCCTTTTTATATAACATACATTTAGTAGTGTCAAACTAGTTCAGAACAAGTTTTGAAGGTAATTTCCTTAGGAGAGAATCACACATAACAAAGAAAATAAAATGATTTTGTAATTTAGTCATATAATCTCAATTTCTCACATACACTAATATGAAAACCCATCATGATTTCACACGTTACTTAATCCCTCAAGTATCAAAATTTTGACTAAATTTATACAATCAATCAACATGGTTCACCTTATATTGAAGTAGCCTAGTTCAAATTTAAACACAAAACTCAATCTCATTCCAAATATAATGATAGAATTTCATGTTTGTGTTAATTCCTTTTAATCTTATGATGTCCGTACATTCAAGCATAAGCATAAAATGACTAACAACCTAACATGCCTAAACATAAATCCTATATGCCATGCTATGAAAAATGCAAATAACAATGCAAATGCTACCTCCCCATACTTAGACATCACATTGTCCTCAATTTGAAGAGAAAGACATGCAACATAACATAAGCAAAACATCAAAACACAAATCACAAAAAAAGAACATCTAAAATAAATAAGAAGGGTAGAGAAAACTTATAGAGAGTATGGCGGTCAAGGCGGAGGGGTGGACACATCAATTTTTTAGAGGTGGAAATACTTCTTGAGCTTCCGAGCTTGAAACAGTTGCTGTTATAAGACTTTCTTGACTTTAGATTCGATGGTTTCCGGTCGGTGTTCTAAACGTCTGTTGGATTCGATGTTCTTTATCAGTAGATGGATGCTGGTATGCATTTCTTGGATAACTTGTTGCTAGCTATCTACTTCCTGAGAGGCAACAGAGGGACTGGTGTCATCATAACATGTGTCATTAGAAGAAGACGACTGAGGTAGTGTTTCCTTGTTTTCCTGTGAAGAAAAGAAGTCCTAAAGAGGGGATCTTGGAGAGCTATAAAATGGTGCTCCATGATCTCTGTTCTATGCAAACTTTCAAGATCAAAATAATCAGGAGCTACATGACATAGATCCTCTAGGTCAACATTTTGATGTAAACCAAGGGCAGTAACAATGTAACTCGTGTCGAGACTTGTTCCTAGTTTTATGAGAATATTTACAATGGACTAAAAATTCTATATGGAGGATTAATTTTACACTTATGGTCCATACACAATAGGAAAAAGAGTTTTGTTGCAGAACATTTGTTGGTTTCTAATTTATTGAAAATTGTTAAGCACATAAATTTATGCAAAAATAAATGTTCATGGCTTCAAATTAAAGCATTTGGTGCATTTCAAGAGGTAAATTTCAGGTCTCTCATAAGATGATGCCAATAAGAAATGCACATCAAAATTATCGTGATGGTTAATCAGTTTGGTGAAAGGAAAGTTACACATTTGAAACATAATACTATAATCTAATTTATATGATCTACCATTCAATTGAAACCAAAACAAGTCAAGCTTGTCCTCATCATGCTGGAGAGTGGAAAAAAAATTCAAGAACCAACTTAGGATAGGAAACTAGATCATAAGGATAAATGTTTCCCAATAAATATTTTTAACCAAAGATTCCATTTTTTTTTGTTAAACCCAAGTTGTCTAGTATCTCAAACTAGAAAAATATAGAAGGCCAAAGATTTCTACCGATAGTAGAGACGCTCACCTTCCATTTGGTGGAAAATAGGGAATGCTGAGTTAGAATGAAAGGCCAAATCAGGTAAGCATGCACCGATTACAATTTCTTCCAGTCGTCCTTTTGAGATAGAACCTTCCTCCTTGTCCCTCTTCTTTGACGTCATGGAAAGAAAGTCTTTCCTTCTATTGGATGGAAAATAGGGAATGATGAGTTGAAACGAATGGCCAAATTAGGTAAGTGTGCACTGACTACAATTTCTTCCAGATGTTCCTTTGAGATAAACCCTTCCTCCTTGTCCTTTTTCTTTTGTGCCATGTAGAGAAAGTCTTTCTTGCACTAAACTTCAAAATTGATGAAAACTGACCAAGAATTGAAGAGAGATAAAGAGAAAATGAATTGGGTTTGCATATTTGAGAGAAAGGAGAGTTTCGTGATAGAGAATAGCCAAAAAAAAAAAAAACTTCAAAGCAAATAGAAAAATAAAAGGGGCTATTTGGCACCCCTTTTTAATTGATTTAACACCACAAGCATCGCTTTCAATATTAATTTTTTGCTTTTATTTATTTTGTAATAAATAAGAAAATAAAATATAAAAATATAAAAAAAAGGCCAGATATAGGCGTGGCTTGTGACCACACTTATTGTCATTTTTTACAATAAAATAAATAAAAATATATATCATTTTTAAAGCCATAACCGTGGCTTGTAACCACAAATGTGGGGTCTTTGAAATTTTATTTTTTATTTATTTTCATTCATTTTTAAAAAGAAACTCCCTATTTGCAGCCATTGTTCCACGCTTGTAGCCCTTTTTGCTCTGGAATTCTTGAACAGCAATGTCACATTCGTGGCCCTTTTTTACTTGGAATTATTGAGCTATACTGTCATGATCGTGGCCCTTTTTGTTTTAGAATTTTTGAGTCGCAATGCCTCAAATTTTCAACTTCAATTCTTCTCCACGTTTTACTCCGTCCTAACTTACAAATAAACATAAAATTCTCCATCAATAAAAAAATCATCCAAACATTAAAGAGAAAATAATGGAAAATGAAACAAACAAACTTAATTCATCAACACAACAAAATTAAACACAAAGAACCTCCTTCTTGTGACTCTCTAATTCCAAGGCTCTATAGTAGAATACTTTAACAACTTTAAATGAATCACTCCATCTTGATTTTAACTTTCTAGGAAACAATCAAAGTCGTGAATTGAAAAGTAATACTAAGTCCCCAACTTAAAATTCCTTCCTCTTGATGTGTACATCATGCCATTTCTTTACTATTTCCTTATACAACTTAGAATTGTCATATGCATCATACCTTCGTTCCTCTAATTCATCAAGTTATAATAACTTCTAATCAAAATTTAACTTCCTAATGGCTCATTACGTCCTATGCTCTAACTTTAAAGGTAAGTGGCAAGTTTTACCATAAATAAGTCGGTAAGGAGTCGTACCTATAGGAATATTAAAAGCGGCTTTGTTTGGCGATAATACATTGTTGAACCAAGAGAGGTTCCAATCTTGGTTTTGATGATAACAAAACATGCTTAATTACTAATGGTTTGAGTTTATGATGTTAATCTTAA
>JAOXYD010255323.1:0-16129 GCA_028565735.1 Pinacopodium congolense
AGAAGTTTAACCTAAATACCCCTTATTTCTATATTAACACCCTCATGATTGACCAAATTTTATTCAATCATTGATTTAAATCATGTTGTTTATTGATTTATCTAACACTTAAGGTAGATTTCTTGGATCCTTAATCATCTAATGTCTTTATCTTAAATAGCCTAGTTAAAACAAGCATTAAAAATTTAAATTAATAAAGATGATCAAATAACATGCATAAGAAACTAAATTAAAACATTTACTAGCCTTACCTTAGCTAAAAATTAGATTAAAACAATATGTGAATAAAAAATAATAAGAATAAAACATAGGCAACATTTTCTTGAATATAATCAAACAAAGAGTAAGATAGAAATGATTTAATGGTTTAGAAAGCAACAAGTTAAACTCTAAAGTGAATTACAACTCTAAATCACGTGTACAATCCTTTCAAATCCTTAAAAACAACTTGAAATATCCAAATAGAAAGGGTGGAAAAGAAGAAAAAAAACTTAACCTAGAGAAAGAAGAAGAAAAATCTAGCTAAGTGATTTTTACTACTAAAGACTTGTTGTTTCTACATGAAAATGGCCTTCAATACGCCCCCTACAAGTTAAAGCAAATTACAGTTGAAATAAGAGTGAATCTAGCTAGAGAATAGTGAAAAAGGGCTTAAATGGCACTTAGGATTGAATTTAAATGATGCAGTTCATCTACACGTATTTAACTCTAAAAGCTAACTTGAGTGTAGGTTTGCAAGACTTAAATTGTGGTTAAACAAACCATGTTTAAGTCTTGAAATGATCCAATCTTGATCTTGTTCCACAAATTTCTTCACCTTTAGGAACTAATCTACAATTTAAACAATTCAAAACATAAATTAAATAATTAAACATCAAAATAGGGGTAATTATACATTAAATAACCATGAAAAATACTATACAAAACCCTATCATTAAGCATTAATGGCTCATTATGCTATCTCAAGGATGGAGAGATAAGTAATGAACCTCATATCCTTAGTCAAGAAAGTAGTAATGGATGAAGAATAAGCTAAGGTATGTGATAGTCAATCATTTTTAGTTTATCCTTTTAATTTGTGTTTTACATTTTAGAATGAGCCACAAGGATACGAATGGTCCTATGAACAATAACGATGGTATGTGTTGTTCGTTGGTTAAATTGATTAAAATAGGAATTCTTTAAACTAATTTTACTTTGAAAACCAAAATGATATTAAGTGAAAACCAACGTAACTAAAGGCAAGTACACCTATCAAATAAGTAATAAAGTGGAGTAATTTTAAGACTCCGAGTGTTAAACCGATGGGGAAAAATGGAATTCTTAAGTTAATTACCAGATTAATTAGATTACAATTATCTAGGAAATTTCAAATTAATTGATTAAAAAGATGAAAAGATAAAATTACTAAACTATCCTAATTATGCTTTAAACCTTTGCAATTTTGAATTATAAAATGATTTATAAAATTACTGAAAATTATAAACTTGTGGAATCTAACTCAAGATAGGTGATTAATGAATTAATTGAGGTTAAAACAAATTCAAAGGTGGATTAGAGTTCCTTTACAAATTCAAGAGAAAGCTATGGTTAAGACTTATGCCTTTTGTCCATTAAACTTAGTCTAATTTTGATTATGCTTTAAATCTTGCCAATGGGTTTTAATTTCAAGAAGTTTGATTTCTAAATTTGTGGTCTCAAATCTCTAACTCTCACAAATAATCAAATTTTTTTCATTCATTGATTGATTTATGTTGCTTATTGATTTTTCCAATAACCTAAGTAGATTTCTCGAATCCTAGATTATCTTTCACTCTAATCTTAGTTGACCAGGACAAAATCAAAACTTTAAGATCTTTAATAAACAAAATCAAACCTTATTACATGCCTTTAAACTATCCTAAAACATTAAAACACAAATCCGAAGCTAGAAAATTGATTTAAGTACGCATAATCATCAAAGCATAGAAAACATGCATCTTAAGCCACATACTTTCATAGATCTACAAATATAAACTGAAAGAAGTAGTTTAGAAGTTACAAAACATGTTTAGAAAGCTTTTAGACAAGTCTTGAACTTATTAACTTGATCTGGACGTCAACACAACTTCGAAAACCATAAGATCTTGCAAGAAAATCAAAGAAGATTAAAAAATATGAACATAAGAACACGGACTTTGATTAATCTGGGAAATAGGAGAAAACAAGTAGTAATATGAGTTAGGAAACCTCCTATGATGGTGTAGAAACTCAGATACATGTCTTAGCTTCAATCTCCCACAAACAACAACTTAAAATACACAATATAACTCTAATTACAAGTTATTGAAGCCTAAAACATCTAAGAAAATCTAAGAGAAGCAAGAGCTTCTCTATCTAATGTTAAATCTGAAATCTACTAAGTTAGTTACATGTTTCTGTGTTCTTCCATGTGTTATGTAACCTTGAAAACTCCCACTTATCCAAGTTGAAAAAGGGGATAAGCTAGAGACATGTTACAGTCATAATTGTGGAGAATTAGAGTTATAATTGTTGACTGCTCCTATGTATAACGATGCGCTAAAGCGTGCCGTTGAGGGTTGAATGCTATTGCTATAACGACACCTTGATCATCCTTTAACTTGACCCACCAAGGGTGCCGCTGATGGACTGATTTAAGGCATTCTCTTCTCATTTTTTCTCCAATCTCCATCATCAAGGTCCATCCTGCAAATTAAACATCATAAGACATAAATTTAACAATTAAACACTGAATTAGGGGTCATAATTCAACAAATTAACCATTAAAACTCTATCAATTTAACCCCTAACAATATGATCCTTACACATATAGTTACAATTTTGGGTCGAAGGATCATCCTAATTTTCAATATGGGAGTAACCAGTAAGGAGTTGTTTCAACTTTCAACCTACTACAACATATCATTAGCAAGGATTCAATTCTTCATCAATATGCTACTAGATTCAATCCCATTTTCAACCCTTCTCTACCTTAACCATCACTACAAGTTGGGGGATTTCTTTGGAGGTGATTGTATAAATTTTAGATATGAATGCTCTTCAATTCCATCAAAAAATGAGGAGTAATTTGAAGAATTTAAAGAATGAGGTGGGCCAATTAGTAGATTATATGGTACAACTATAGGCTTAAGTTTCTACAAGAATTCTTAGCCAACATGGAAGCTATCCGAGGGAGAATTAAATTGCTATTTCTTTGCAAAGGGGAGGGCAACTGGAAGCCTCGAAGGAGGAAGAGGAAGAGGAGCCAACTTGAGAAGATAAAGAAGAAGAAGAGCAGATAATAGAGTAAGAGTTGCAAGATGCAACATTTTTTAAGGAGTTAAAGACGAGCAAGCTAGAGTTGGAGGGTGACAAGCACAATGAAGAGTATCTACAATTATCACTTATTTTATTGAGGAGACCATTTAGATGAAGGGTGATGTCTATAGCAGAGAGTGGACTTTGGAGTTTAATGGGGAAGTAATGCAATTCCACATCTATAATGCGATGCAGCATCCTAGAGCTTATGAACCCATTTCGAAGAAAGTTGTTCATGGATCATCAATCCATGACTTAATTTTTCCTATAGGGCTTAAATTTCCATTAAATACTAGATAATTCATAATGTAAGAGGTCGAACTAAACACCTAAAATAAGTACTTGTTTGGAGGCAACTTAACCTTTACCTAGTTTTTTATGTCTTTTCTTTTTATTAGATAGGCCTTTAGTCACTTCTTGTTTAAGTACTTTCACTTTATTTTGTGTGTTTTGTTTGTAGGTGTGCAAGGGAGATTGGATCTTTTCCATCAAGAACTTTATGGTTTACCTCATTTAGAGAAGTATTCTTAATCTCATTCCTCTTTATGTTTTCATTACTTTTGGAACATTGAGAATAATGTCCAATTTAAGTGTAAGGGTGGAGAACAATTTTAAATTTTCTGTGCTCAAGTTATTGTGAGTCTAAAAGTGATGATGTAAATATTTCATCTTAAAATAATCTTAATCTTTAGTTAATTGTTTATTGTGTTATTTAAATTCAACTGATTTTTTTAACTTGGTAAACATCCATTTTATATGATTCTAAGTATTTAAGATCATTTTATATGTTTTTTCATATGGATGTGGAATAGGATTTTTTTTAAGTGAAAAAAAAGTGTGTTTATTTTAATTGAAGAACATGTTTTTCACTTCACTGTCTTTAAACCAATGTAAAGGTTGAATTTATGGGTAGTGCTAGTAGCAATTTGTAAGTGTGATCTATTCTAGTAACCGAGGGTATTCATAACAAAATGTTCAACTTCATATTAAAATGTTAGATGAAAAATTAGACAAGCCAAAAGCTAGTTAAGTAACCGAGGTCATTTATGATAAGGTGTTTATCCTTGCGTAAAAAGATTAGGTTAACTCCTATAAAATTCTCCAAAATAGAAATTGTGTTTGATTTATTTTTTTTTTTTGTCTTTAACATGCTTGATTATATTCATATGAAGGTTTATATGAAATGACAGGAATTCTTGATATTATGTATTAAGGGTTGCTTCTTTACTAACTTTATGCTTTATGTGTGTTTAACTAAATTTTTGTCATGATGGAGTTGAACATTGTTCATTAAATCAATGCCGTTAGTTGGTTTTTGTTTGTACTCAATTGTCTTGAGACTTTTGATAAAGATTATATAAGTGGAATATTTGAGTCATTGCTTAAGAACAAGCAACAATTTAAGTATGAGAGTATTTGATATTAAATGTGATTTTACTTATAGTTTGATGTATAAATGCCTAATTTGTGTTCGTTTTGATTTCAAGTGTAAAATTGATCATTAGACATAAATTTTAATGGAAAAGACCAACTTTGTAAGAGATTTAAAGAAGAATAAGAAAATGAGTAAAATTATAAACCTTTAACAACAGGGATCAACAATGACATCGATGGTCCAGCAAATTATTGTTGATAGTCAAATTTAGGTTTTTCAATGGTGGTTTAATACAGGTTGTCATCCTGAGAACGGAAAAAATAGGGGAAGTCAAGACTGTTTCACCTTCAAATGTCTCAAATTCTAGAGAGGACATATAAAAGGATGAAGAGGAGCCATTTTCATTAGACTCTGGCTCCCATTTAGATAGCCTTTGTTTTCTTTGTGTTCATCTGTAGAATTAATTATTTTGTTGCTTTCTTTCATTTAATATCTTTAGATTTTTTTTAGTAGACGTGTTTAAGTGTTGAATACTTAGTTTGTTTCTATTTCTACTGCTATTTTGTTATTTTCATTTATTTTGTCCATGTATTTCATTTAGGTTTATTTAAATACTTGTTAAACCTTTTGATTTTGAAAGTTTAATGTTACATCTTTAATTTCAACCTTGTTAATCCTATTTTCGTTACGTTTCTCGCAATATTATTTTCTGCTCTTGTTAATTATATTGTGCTAGGTTAGCTTCTCTTGGGTTAAAAGATATTTAAAGGATTAATGGATTATAATTATGAGAAATGAATTGAGTTTTAAATGCTCTTTGTGATTTATGTTAGGGTTGGGTTGAAACTCCGATTAAATGCCAAAAATTGGGGATTTTGTGTAGGATTAATCACCTTATTTGTAATTTCTAGTTCAATTGCTAGGTTTGAGCTTTTAATTCGAAATTGTCTTTAGCAATTACCATAAATGGCAATAGGTTAATCGATTTTGTATATGAAATTCAACTTAGCCTAGAGTTTTGATTCTTTAGGTTACATGGTCTGACCTTGCAAGATTATGGCCTTAGTTAGTTTTTCCCTAATTTCTAATTTTGTTCTACCATTAAATCTAGAGATCATATCTTAGATTATCTTATAGTGAGGGGTAAATTTATAATCATATCAGATTTATCTAAAGTTATAAAATGAAGATGAAGGTCATACCTAATTCTATAAGCTAACAACTTTGGCATAACACAATTTATATATTTTCAATGATCAATTATAATTTATGAATCTCTTTAATATGTTCTGCCCAACTTTTCCTTATTGTTATCTAATTCTTATCCTCTCGTGTTATTATTCTTTTATTTAATTTTTAATAGTTTATTTTCTATATATTTTAATTTCATTGCACCAGGGATTTACATTTGTTTTTATTTTATTTTACACAACATTAGGAATAGCTAAAGACATTAACAGTAATGTAATCAACTTTACTGCTTGCTCCTTATTGATCCTCTTAATAAGGATTAAATTGAACTAAGTAAAGGAAGAGAGAATTCGTAGAAATTTCTGATGCCAAGTAATTTTTGGAAATACTGAAAATCTTCCATCATAAGACTAGCTTGTCTATAAATTATAGCACCATCATTAGTGATTATCTGTGTGACCTAGGTGATATTCCTTTTATAAAAGATATCTTTGTGAAAGAAGGATGGGTTATTGTCACCATGTTTTAGATGCTTCATTCTAGATTTTTTCTCGAGTATGGAGTGATGACTTTTTAATGAACAAGTATATTTTGTTAGAGATTTTTCTCCTATTCTTGCAATTTACCATTAATAAAATTAGCATAGAGTTATTATTGACAACATCCATTTTAGCTCTACATCTTCTTACTTCATTAGTCTCATATAAAGGATTTTTTCTACTTAAAACTTGAAGTCCTTTCAATTTGAGAAGTGTCCTTAAAATTTTTAATTGTTCATATCTCTAAATTTCAATCTGCTTTCTTGCCTTAACAATTTCTTAGAATCCTTGTAGCTTAGCTAGATAATTGAAAAATCAAAAGGGTTACAATTCTTAGGTTATTCATCTTTATAGGACTGTGATTTGAGATTAAAGGGTTAAATAACATAGCATTAAAGAGTTAAAACTTAATCAGTCATAGATCACTAACCAAAGTTCTGTCTAACTTTCTTGTTATAAGATTTTTCCTGAACTTCTTATTATACCAGGTGAAGTAATTTCCCTTTTTCCTCAAATTTTTGATTTCTAGATTACATATGCAAATTCTTACCAATAGATCATTAAGTGGCTAGCTTGAGATTTAATTTTCTTGACTAAAACAATGCAGTTAAAGTGTCTTAAAAAAATTCTTGGGACTATCCATCTCATCCCTTAATTCTTGCAATTTTGAACATGGAGAGATTATAGGGAAAGTAAAGTTATAGGCATACATTATTGTGATGCACACCTTTTATTGCTTAGGATGAAAAATATTATCTAGATGGATAAATAGATTAAAGGATTTGGATTTCAACATTGAAAAAACAATTGTGGATCATAAGGAAGAATGATCCCACCATAATTATGATGTTAATGATTAAAAATTACCTATTCATGCCTATGTATAAACCATAACTTGGAGACATGTTCTTAGTTTGATTTTGTCTTCAAAAGTCTAACTAACTAAGGCTTAATTGATTGATTTAATAAAAAAAATAGACCACTTTTTTCTTTGGGCTATTTAAGCCCCTCACATTCTAAGGTATTAATGATATGAATAAGGAGAATAAGGTAACAACATGCCTTGAACTTGGCCTTCCTAGTTGTCCTATTGAGTAGAACCTTTATAAAACCATTATCCCCTTCAGTTAAATCCTTCACTTTTTTTTCATTTGAATTCCTTATAAAAATCACTAGTTATGTACCCTCTACTACTATAGAATAGGCTATGTGAGACCTTTGAGTGTCCATTATATATTTTGGATTGTATCATGTAGCCTCTATACTAAGTGAACTTTGAACTATTAGCAGGTGACTAAGTATCACTAACACCCTAAAGATTAGCATCATCCTCAAATTTTATAGAAATGGAAGTTAGGATCTTTTTTACACTATCTCCTAGACTTACAATTTTGATAGGAGTTCAGTTAATTTAGGCATTGTTTTTCATTTTAATAGTGTGTCCCTTAACTAGTTGCTAACTATCCGTTATAGTAACTATAGTTCTACTAGCAACATATTGGTTAGTAAAGTAAGCATATCCTAATCAGCTCTACAGATGATCCATTTAATGATCCTTATATGACTCGTTCATTAGAATCACCATGATTGAATAATATATCATTATGCTTCAATTCTTTAACTGCTTGCTTCCAAACTAGTTTTCATTGTAAGAGACTTCAATGGAATCTTCTATTAATGCTTCATTATCATTTAGTCTCATGATGGGAATATTTGTAGGCATATTTTATCCCTGAGCTACCTTTATATGTAACCTGGAATATACCATTTTTCCTTTCATAGTCTTTGATAATTAATGAGTTTTAAATTGTTTATTTGTCACTACATTTTAAATTCCTCTTTTATGATCACAAACACTACTCAAATTTATGAATGTAGTTGCAAATTTAGTAGGAATAGGACATATAATCTCAACACAATATTTTTTTCTTTATTAACCAAGACAAAAAATAAACGATAATAAAAAATGATTATCTTAGATACATGTGAAGTAAGATTAGAAATATGATCCGTGCATTCAATATCTTTTAGAATTAGATTGGCGTATTAAGTAGCACATGGAAACTAATAAATATGTTTGTACTTCCATTATAACAAGTAACAAATTGTATATAATTAGCCATACTATTTCTAATGAACTAGACTACAATTTATTATTATATCTAATCTAAAATTTCAAAAAAAACTCAAATAATGTATGAGTACTGATAGGGGTCAAATTGATATGATTATCTTGGTTAATTTGTTGAATTATGACTAATAATTCATTGTTTAATTGTTTAATTTATGCCCTATTATGTTTGATTTGCATAATGAAGCTTAATGATGCAGATTGGATCAAAAACATCAAGAACTCTTCTTAATTCTATCCATTAACGGCACCAGGAGAGGGCCCATTTTCTGATGATCCAGGGGCCATTGAACTATCCAAAATTTGACCTATAACGGCACCCTGTGAGGGTATCATTGTAGGGAGGCAGGGTGCCATTGAACTCCAAGTCAACAATTTTAGCTCCATATATTCCAGATTTCAACCTTGGCGTGATTTGCATTAATGCGCTTGTCTCCTGGCGTGTGAGGGGAGTCTTCCAGAGTCCGCATACAACCAAAATTAACAGACAACATGCAGAGAATCAATAGGAGATCATATCATAGTAGTAAGAGAAGCTCTAGCTTCTCTCTTCTTTTCCTTCTTTGATAGCCTAAGCTTCAAATACTTATATTTCGAGTTTCTGATTGTATTTTTGAGTTTTGTAAGTTGGTGATTACAGCTAAGACACAGATTTGAGTTTCTAAATCATTATAGGGGGTTTTCTAACTCAGATTGTTCATTATATTTTCCTATTTTTTAGATTAAATCAAAAACTAAGTTCTTATGTGTATATCTTTGCATATGCTTTGATTTTCTTGCTAGATCTTGTGGATTCAGAACTGTGGTGGTATCCAGATCAACTTAAGGAGTTCAAGACTTGTCCAGAAGGATTCTAAACATGTTTTATAACTCCTAACTTATTAATTTCAACTCATATTTGTAGATCTAGTCATATTATGTTGTTTAAGATGTATACGATGTATGTTTTGATTCAAATGTATGGCTAATCGTATCTGTTGCTATGGATTGATGTTTTGATGTTTTAGATGAGTTTATATGCATGTTTATATGTCTGTATTTTTCTTGTTGAAGATCTGTATGTACCAAATCTAAGCTGGCCACTTAAGATTAGGATTAAAGACTATATTCTATGAATTATTTAGTTATAGAGTCCAGAAGGGCTATCTTATCAATAAAGGAAGAAATGCTTTTCTAATGTGAGATATTAAATTTAAGAAGACCATTATTTTATTTAAGAATTGTGTAAACAAAGTGACTAAAAGATGTGTTCCACATTAAAAGATGAATGACATTTTAGAACATAGTCATTTGGAACTTGCAAAAGGTCATTTTTATGCCAACTAGACTACTCAAAAAGCATCTAAATTAGGTTTTATTGACCTCATCTCTTCTAACACGCCTAAAATTTTCTAATAAGATCACTCAAAAGTATGTAGCATGTTATGATAAGTGTCAAAATGTAGATAATATTTCTCATCCAGATGAAATGCCTTAAATTAATTTAATTGTGTTTAAAGTATTTGATATTTGTGGTATTGATTTTATAAGTTCTTATCCAATATCTTTTGATAATAAATATATCCTAATGGTCATTAATTACATATCTAAATTGGTGGAAGAGCAAGCTTTGCCTATTAATACTGCTAGGATAGTAGTTAAATTCCTTAAGAAATTATTTTCATATTTTGGTACACCTATAACTGTCATTAGTGATAAGGAAATGCACTTTTTTAATATCTTGTTTGAAAAGATAATTAAAGGACATAAGGTTACCTATAGGTTAGCTACCATTTATTATCCTTAAACTAGTGGCCAAGTGGAAAAAAAAAGGAAATTAAAAGAATATTGGAAAAGATAGTAGTGCATTTTAGAAAAGATTGGTCTCACAAATTAGATAATGCTTTATAGGCATGTCCCTATTTTGATTAATTTACGAAACATTTTGTCATTTGTTAAACTTCAGCATCAAGCATACTATTCTATTAATCTCTTAATTTGGATCTTACTTTGACGAGAGAAAATAAAAAACTCAAACTACATGAACTTGATGAATGGAGATTGATGGAATATGACAATTCCATTCTTTACAAGGAGGGGGAAAAAAAGGAATTATAGTCATATTTAAGTTGACAAGGGTTTTAAAGAAGAAGGCCAAGTTTTATGTTACAATTCTTGATTGTGCTTTTATCCCCTAAATTTAAGATATTCTAGACCATTCAAAGTCAAACAAGACTTTCTATATGAAGTATTTAAAATCACACACCCAAAAATAGGGAAATTTAAAGTATTGACCATTGGTTGAAGTGTTTTTCAAAGTAAAATTTCAACCTCTAACACCTAACACATTGAGCTCATAAGGAAGAATTCAACTAAAGAAAGAAACATTGTTTTGGGATACAACTTATTGATTTTTATTTTTATTTTTTAAAATTTTCATTTATTTTTGTATTTTTATTTTGATTATTTTTCATTTTATTGTTGCAGTTATATTCTTCTAGTGCATTGAAGGAGGAAAGAATAGTTGGAAGTTAGGAACATATTTTTACCTCATGGAGTACATGAAATCAAAAAGAAAACAATGTCATATAACTCATACATGCAATAATGTTTTCGGTTTGGAATTGGATGAGTTCTTAACCAAAGGAAAATGATGGTCTTATATGATGCTATTTTACATAGGTTGAGGCAACTTTATGGTTTAGAATTTTGTAATTTTAGGGTAGAAGTTTAAGACATATTAGAAGGAGGTTGTTTTTCCAATTAAGAGTGTATCGTTTACCTACTGGATATGTATTATGATTCAAATTGTATAAATGATTCCATTTTAAATCATGTAAACACCTTAATCCTACTTTTCTTCTCATTTACTAGGGCCTCTCACCTTTCTTCTCCTCCACCATCACTTAGTCTCTATCCTTTTCCACTCTCATCAACAATGCCCTTATCCATATTTAACCTTACACTCTCCTTGACCACCTCATCTCTATCTCCCTATATCTTTTCCCTTTTCCCTCAATTTTTTTACACCACTGCTACTCACCCTCCTCGTTACTAGTTATCTCTTTTAATTCCACACATCAATCCTTATCTCTTGCTACATCAACCCTAGTCTTTCGTAGCATTTTTAGTATTTTATTAGGTATGGGTGTTTTCTAGCATTTTTTTAAATACTTTTATCCTCAATTTATGGTCATTGGAGCCTCATTAACAACAAAAATTTTTTGGTGACATTTATAGAATAATTTGATAATCTTTACTAGCATATTTAAGCTATTTTTATTAAACTATGAACTAATCGAGAAGTTCCTCTTTGTCATCAAGCAAATGCCTTACAGTTTTTTATTTATCTCCATGTTGAATATTAAGTGGTTTAACGCATATCGTGGGAATGGTATAATTATGAAGAGGATTCTAATACTAAAGGTCAAGTTTGAGTTTGGCATCTTTAATGCCTTATGTACACTCTAGTGTAACCTAATTTTGTAGTTAGATAAGCCTTATTACTTAACCTCGATGCAAGAATTTTACGTCAACTTCGATTAAATGCTAAAGGAGAACATTATTGAGATTCAGTATTTTGAGAGAGGTACTCACATTACTATTACTCACTATTACTTATCTGAATTGTTGGATGAACTTAATGAAGGGTAAATTTATGAGCACTATAAGACATTGTTTTATAGTCAGTTAAGTCTAATCAAACCTCACATTTTCTATTAATAAAGCTAAAAAAGGTCTTCTTCTCTAATGCAAATTCAAGGAGTGATATTATCTAACTTTTATGTTAGGGGCCTAAAAGTTCATTATACTAACACTACTTAGTGTTAATGTTATTAAGCTTTAGTTCACAGACATCTATATGCTTTATCACATGTTTCATGTATTATGTAATATATCAGGTGTTCTACTGGATATATTTATCATTCCTCGTATAAGAAGTGTGTAAGGGTATCATTGGGATAATAGGACTCTATGTTTCCTATAGTTGATATGAGGATTCTCGTAAAAAAGGGAGTAAATATTAAGGGTGATGACTTAGTACATCCTTCCACAAGCATTATATTCTCCTCTTTAAAGATATGGAAGTATGTGAGAATTTTAGAGAAGAGAATAAACTTAAGTGCACATCCTTCATGAAGGGATGAGAAGTTAGATGACTTTATGTCTCCACTACTTGATCTTATTAAGATTAAGGTTGTCCTTCAAAAGCCTAAAAAATACAACCCTAAACAGTTCACATCTTTCATTTAGTATGGGCTCGTCAACTAGCATCATCTTTAGATGTTTCTTTGTCCATGATTTATAAGTTATTTCTTTGTCCATGATTCATGAGCTATTTCAAGAACTATAGAATCGGATGCATCATCAGGAGTAGCAAATTGATCAAAGTTGGGAGTTCATTCATTCTTATGGTCAAAATATGGTGGAACAAGATTAATTGTATCAACAATTACAATCCATACTATGATTTTTGGATTAGATCTTATGGTTTATGATATGTTTCATTGTTATTTTACTTTTTCATCTACTTATATTGTTTAACCTCTTTTTTTTCTCTTTTTCATCAGTTTTATGGCTCCTTAGCTAATGGATTAATGGAAATTTCATTTTGGCACTTCCTTAGATGTTTCCCTTCAACAATTATATTCAAATAAGTTTCTTTATCCCTTACCCTTCCATTTGTTTTCATTTGTTTTACTTATATATTGAGGACAATGTATATCTTAAAGGGGGTTAGATCTCTTAAGCATTTAAATAATTGTGAGTCTTTAATAGTAGTTGATTCAAATATCTACTTTTTTAATTATTCTAATACTTAGTTAATCATTAAACAATATACTTTAATGTAATTTATGTGGTTATCATGATTAACATTGAATAATTCTTGATTGGCTATGTTTTTTCTTAGTATGATTTTATAAATTGCATGTGTCGAGTTGACTTTTATGTATAGTATTGAGTTTTTGAGAAAACTTTGCGGGGGAGTTGTTAGGGGTGAATTTTATAGTGCTTTGGATGTTATTTGTTGTATTTACCCTTATTTCAGTTTTTAAAATTTTAATTTATATTTGAATTTGTTTAAATTGCAAGTTGATGTGAATAATTGAAAAAATGTGAAAAAAGATCAAAGAAGGACATAAATCTAGACCATCAGCATGGGTCTGGCAGACTCAAGGTAAAGGATGCATAGCCCCCTATTGAAGGACGAATAGAACTAAGGTGAAGGAATCAAAATTTGCTATTAATGGCGGTCTACCGTCTATTAACGAAGCCATTGTTCTTCAGCCAGCCTTTCATTGATTATTTATATACGCATGTTTCAACTGAATTCTCTACATTTATGACTGGCTATTTCTCTACTTGTTGCTGCTACTCTCCTATAAATCCAAAGACATCTCAGAGCTAAAAAACGAAGTAGCTTAGAACTTGTAAACATATTCTTTTTTGTTTTGTAAGATCAAAGTAGTTTAGGATGGTTTTTCATTTGTTTTTCCATTTCAATCTTTGTAATTTGAGTTTTAGGTTTCTTTAAAGTTTCCAAAAGCTGTATAAATGTGATTTTGAGTTGAATCATCATCTAGGTATCTTCCATCAATTAAATCATCAATTATTAAAGCTTTAACTAGATAAATTAGGAAAACAACCTTAAACTCTTTTACAATTGCTTGGAAGTTTTTTAGCCTTTCTATAATAGTTTTGTGATTTTATTTTATTCTTTTAATTTATAAAACTGTAGTTTTGTAGATAATTGTAATCCAATTAACCTAGTATTATAATCACATAGACACTTCCTCGTGAGATCAATACTCAGAGTCATAAAAATACTCCACTTTATTACTTGGGATTGGTGTACTTTCTGAAGAGTTGGTTTTGAATTAATTATGAATTTACTTGTGAAAAGATAGATTAACTTGTACTAATTTTGTGTATGACCAATTGTAATTATATATTTATGTAAACGTGGAATATGATGTTCAAATTATGGGTAATTATTTTCTTAAAAAAATTGGAGAATTTTTTAAAAATTAAATTTGGTGAAGTTAAAAAAATAAAATAAACAACAAAAAAGAGAAAATTAAGTGATTATGAAAAGTCAAGATAGGAGTATAAAATACACTTGTGAACTTATTGTTCAAGGTAAGACAAAGCAAAAAATACACTCTCCATAGTAGGCTTAAGCATAAAATGCACTTGAAAAATAATCCAAATATCAAATTTCCATGATTATTTGTGTAGAATTAACTTGAAATTTAATACTATGTAATAAGGGTTATTTTGTCATGCCATATGATCATATGTGGTAAGTCATAGTTAAGATCAAGTTAGCATATGTTAATCAGTGTTAATTGCATTTATTTATGTCATAATATCTAATTAATTTTTTAATTTTATTGAAATACTATTTGAAAGTGTATCAAGATTGATAGTTAGAGGACAAGAAATTATTGAAGTCCAGGGGTATAGTATTATTCATATATTCTTTAATATTTTTTTACCCATTTTTAGGTATTAATATCTTTTTACTTATTTTTTTATGAAGTTTTTAGCTGAGCTTTGGACTTTGGAGCCCCTGTGGTAAAAGAAGCAAGTTTTATGAAAAGAGGACAAGGGCCAAGCACTAATATTCAACAGTGCCATTTTGCTTTAGATGGAAACATCATTTTACTTATAAAAAAAGTTAGAAGAATAAAGATGATAATAAATGGTGTTATTTACCTTCATAACAAGCATCATTTACCTCCTACAGAAAGATAGTTCTTAAACAACCCAATGTAATGGTAATATTTACCATTATTTAAGTGTCGTTTTACTCCTTAGAAATCTAAATACTAGAGGGCATTTCTAGATTAATTAAGATAAAAACACTCCAAAATCACTATTTAGGGTTTTCTAAACCCTGATAGTCCTGATAGTGTAAAAGGGTAACAGAAAAATCGTTAGGGTTCTTTAAGTTCTTTTAGGCAACAAAAGTAAGGTGAAAAACAGGAAGAGATGTAGGGTTGCATCAGAAGTTAATTTCATAGTGGTTTAATGTGTTAGTATTCATGTCTAGGATGAGAATTGCATGATTTAGACTTATTTTTATGTTATTCAATTGTTTGATGATGTTTATGTGTTTTAATGTAATGTTTTTTTTCTTAATTTTGGGCAGCAATTCTATCACATTGGTGTGAATATCTAATGCAAGTTCAAGTGGAATTGACTTAGGAGGTACCTATGGACCTAGACGATATGTGGAACCAAGTTGAGGAGTTAAAGCATTATGTTAGGAGGCTATATACCAAATATCAATGCTGTATGATGAGTCATGAATAGTACACAAAGGAAAGATAAAAACAATCTTGGCTGAGGAAACATATTTGGTATAATTGAGTTTCAAAAGGAATTAGGTGTACTTACAGAGCTCCAAATGTTATAAACTTTACAGGATTCTAGAAAAACATGTTTGGAGTATACATAGCAAATTTATGACATTTAGAGATTTGCAGACGAAAATTGGAAAAGCTGACATAATGATGTGGAGTGACGTGTTTAATTAAGTTTTTATGTTATTTTGGATGAAATAAGATGCAAGGAAACCCTAGTAGCCAC
>JAOXYD010255342.1:0-29731 GCA_028565735.1 Pinacopodium congolense
GCTTCTCACTCTACTATGATCTGATTCCTCACTAATTGATCCGAATTATCATGTTGTCTTGGCTCTATGCAGGCTCTAGGAGACCACCCTCACATGCCAAGAGACAAGCGGCATAATGGAGGCCACGCCATGTTTGAAATTTGGAGGATGTGGGGCTGCATTGCTGACCTAGAGTACAACGGCACCCTCACAGGGTGTCATTGTAACCTAACTTCTGGATAGTGACAACGGCACCCTCACTAGGGGGCAGTTTAGGGTCAGCAACAAAGGATATTTCTTGATGTTTTTGCTCCAATCTTGATCATTAAGCTCCAATCTACAAATCAAATATTATAGGGAATCAATTAAACATTTAAACACTGAAATATGGGTCATAATTCAACAAATTAACCATAAAAATTATATCAATTTGACCCCTATCAGTGTGATTTGGGTTGATGCCCTACTTTAATATGTTCCAAACACTTCCAACATCTTCAAATAAGCGTATTCTTATCCTTTATACCTTTCACTTTTATTCTTTATTTTTATTCTTAATATTAAGGACATTGTTTTATGTAAGGGTGAGGGAGGGATCTAACAATTTATCACACTTGAGCTTTTGTTATTTTATAACATATCATTTTATTAGTTTTCCCTTAATAGGTTATAATTTGTGGAAATTTAGCTTGATTTTGATGCTTATTATTGAACATATCTTCTTTTGAATTCCATTATTTTGACAATTTGAAATGTTATATGGTTAATTATGACTATTAATAACTAAATGATTTTAACTCCTTTTATAATTTGGATAGTGGATACCTGATTATTAGAATAAGATTCCATGTATAAAATGTAAGTTACTAAGTAATTTTATGACTTTTAAGACACTTTTATCATTTTAAGAAAAAATGAAAAAAAATTAACACAAAATATAAAATAATAATAATAATAAATAAGTGAATAAAAATTCACTCTACTAACTTCTAACCATATAAAAGCTCATAAGGTTGAACCTATTGAGTGGTGCTAATAGCCAGTTCATGATAAAATGTTCAGCTTTATCCAAAACGATTGAGTGACTTCTCGACCAAGCTTTAAAAACTCACATATTAAATTACATTATGGCTTTAAACAATAAAGGATGTGAAAGTGCTTAAATTTTGATGTATTAAATTTAGTGTATTTGCCTTTTACACGGAATTGATTTTTGTAATTCATGCTAAAGATTGAAAAAGCATTAAATGATTTAAATGCATTTGTGGTTCGATGTAATTAATTGATTACATAACATTTCTATGAGTCATTATTATTAAAAGATTAAGAAAACATTTTTAACAAGTATGCGATTGATCTTGGATTAATTTTCTTATAATTATATACTATTTTGCAAAAATTAAGAGATTGATTTGGTAGAAGGCAAGCAAATTCTTAAGTGTGAGGAAATTATTATGATTCAAATTGATTCAGTTTTCCATGTTTATTTTTTGAATTTTAACCCTTAATATATTGCTTAAATTTCAAATTTATGTTTTATAATATTTAATTTATAGGTGGCTATTCAAGAAAGAAGATTGGACCAAAAATATGAAAGAATTAGTACTCTCCAAAAGCTTCAGATCCATGTTGAACTCGCTAAAACCCACGTTGAGGTATCTTGTAACAAGAGCTTAATGGTGGTTGCACCACCCACCATTGTTCTTTGAGTCCACTCACCGTTGTAGACACTAAAAAAGATAAAATCACCATATCAACGTGCTTCTAATTAATTGTAAGTGAATCGTGCTTTTAATTAATTCCCTTGTTTGGTGGAGACATGGGAGGCTATCTTTAAGCCTCTAAAAAGGGAAGAAAAAAAAATAATGGAAGGTGCCACAATTCTGAGAGAAATCAAATATGAAAGTTCTCTCTGTTTTTTTTTTTTTTTTTTTTTTGCTTTCTCTTTAGTGTTCTTAGGAAGTTCTTCATTTTTCAAACATTTCAATCCATGTGTTTATGTTGTTTTATAGATTTCTAAGCATTAAAGCTTATTGTGAAGAATTCAATCTAAGTTTGAAGATCAAATTAAGGGGTTTTCTAACACAGAATGCTTGTTTTGTTGCTTATTTTTCATAATAATGGAGAAGTTATTCTTAAGTTTACATCTTCTTATATTCTTCGATTTTCATGAACTTTGGTTACAATTTAGAGTTGTGTTAGAGTTTAGATCAAGTTGAGAAGTCTATAAATCATCTAGGAGATAATTTTAGGTATTTTGTAAATTTTAAACTCGTTATTATCTCTTTTATTAAGATTAATCAAAGTATGTTGCTTAAAATGCATGTTTTACTTCCTTTGATTAATATGTATGGCTAATTTGATTAGTATATGAGAATTGGTTTTAAATGATTTAGTAAATCTTTTGTGCATGTTTTAAAGGCTAATTTTCATTTATGGATGCACTGAAATTTCTATTTTTAAGCTATCCATTTAAGAATAGATTAATAGATAATCTATGATTAAAGAAATATACGTTCATTGTTAAATTATTCGATAAATGACACAAATTAATCATTTTATGGAAAAACTTTGATTATTTGTGAGAGATCTGATTCTATGATCATAGATCTAAAGATTAGACTTTTGTTTGTAAAGCCTATTAAAGTAATTTAATGCATGACTAAACTTTAAATTAAGATTAATAGAGATATGACAAAGTCTTAGCCATAACTTTGTTTTAATTTTGTGAACGTGTTTTAAATCAGTTTTTAAAAATGTTTATTGCTTAGTTAAATCTAGGTGGGCATTCATTTCTTTATTAGCCAAATCATAGAACTGCAAGTTTATTTTCAACATATTCAACAATTTCGACTTAATCTCAAAATTATTGGCCTATATTGGGGTCCTTATGATTCCCTATTGATTGACGTTTAAGCCAGGTCTCATGAATTCCATGAGAGTCCTCTGATCCTTGATTCGTTTCTTCTGCCATTGTTCTTTCAATAGTTTCTTGATGCTTCACTTTCCTAAGTTCTCTTTTATGCTTTGTAATGTCCAAAATTCCATCATCCTCTAACTTGTTTAAACTCCTAGTCACTCTTGTGATAATTCACCTCCAATCACATTTAAAAAAGTGTCAAAAATTCTCTAATCCAAATTTAATAAGATTCTAAAAATTATAATTCCTGACAACAGCGTCAAAAACTTGTTTGTTAGTTTTAGTTACACTGCAATTATGCAAGTCATAACTATAGTTTTAATTATATAAGAAGTAAAACAAAGAAGATAATCAATAAAAGAGACTTAGGGTTTTTTATCCTTATTTATCTTCCTTTTACCTTATTGATTTAATTGTGTTTGATTCTTGATACCCAATGGTTTGATTATCTTCCCTCAAGATCTAAATTAATCACAAATGAAATAATTAAGAGCTAAATTATAACCTCTTAGTTCACAACACTACTCCTAAACATGCAATTGGATTTAAAGCCATCCTAACAACAATAAAAAAACAATTAATATCTCACTTCAATCACTTTTTAATCTGTTAATTATAAGCTATTAGCTCACCAAGTCTTGCTACACAATCTAACTCAAATAAATAAAAATAATCTCTTAAATCGAAGTGATTGTAGGCCTAACAATTAATACAAATAACTATGCATTAAATCAATACGGTAAAAGTTGGAAAAAAATTCAAGAAAAATCTCTATCCTAGATTTAGAAATCCATAAAGATGTTCAATAAAAAAAAATTTAGATTAAACATAATAAAGAAATCAAAAGAAAAGAGAAAACTAATGATGATAATGGCGGCCCTCTTACTAGAAATCTGGACATCACTTTTTTAATCTCGACTACTCCTCTTTGATCTTTAGTATTTCACATTTTTCTCTTCTCTAAAACCCCTTTTTTTAATCTTGGATGTTCCCTAGGGTCATAATGGTGGCTACTAGGGTCTCTTCCCATCTTCTTTTCTCTAAAGTAGCATAAAAACTGAATTAAACAAGTCACTCCAGGTCATTCCACCACGTCAACTTTTCTAACTTTCAACTCTACTTGGTAATTTCATTATATCTTGGTCTACAAACCTCTAGATGTCATTAAATTTGATATGTAGGCTCGTCACATGTTGTTCAAGCACCTAAAAAATTTCATAACATTTGGAGCTCTATAAGGGCAACTAATACCTTTCGAAAATTAGCTATACCAAATATATTTCCTCAACTAAGCTTGTTTTGATCTTTCCTTTGTGCACTCTTCATGGCTCATCATACAGCTTTGATATTTCATCTGGAGCCTCTTGTCTTGATGCTCTCACTCCTCTAATTTGTTCCAAATCTCTTCTAGGTCGATAGGTGCCTCTTAAATCAATTCAACTTGAACTTGCATTAGATATTCCCACCAATATAATAGAATTCTTACCCAAAATAAACAAACAACATTATCTAAGTCTAAACCATGAAATTCTCATCCTAAGCATGCATACTATCACTCTAAACCACTATGGAATTAACTTCTAATGTGATCCTATCATTTAGTAATCTTCCCATTTTTTATGATGACAAAACATGTGATATCATGGGAAGATCAAAGTATATTCCAAAATAATAAGTTCATAGTTTAAACATAACCAAACATCACATATTTTCAAAAATTCCAATTCCAACTAATGCTTCCCCTTAGTTCATGCATTAAAACTTTTAAGGCTCCCCATGAGTATATGCATTTACATATGTTGGAGAAGTAAACCATAATCACACACTTTTAATGAAAAAAGCACTATCACATATAGTTCTCCCCCTGTTTGACATCATCAAAAGAGTGAAAAATATGCATTAAAACACAACTAAAAAACCTTAACAAATATATAACAATCAAATAAATTCACCATTTATTCTCTCCTAATCATGTAAAGCCTATCCTCAGTCATTGGTTAGTAAAGATATCAACCAATTAATGGTGAGTATCTATAAACTCCAATTTAATAGCACCGTTATGCATATGATCTCTTATAAAATGATGTCTTATCTCAATATTCTTAGTTCTTGAATGTTTAATTAGGTTCTTGGTTAGGTAAATGGCACTAGTGATATCATAGCTAATAGGAATCTTTTTATTCTCTATACATTAATCTCTAAGTTATTGCCTAATCTAAAGTAGTTGTTCATAACAACTACCGATCGCTACATATTTCTCTTTGGCAGTAGATAAACCCATTGAATTTTGCTTTTTACTAAACCATGAAACTAATGCATGACATAGAAATTGAAAAGTGCCAGAAGTTCCCTTTCTATCTAGTAAGCTACCTATATAATCCGCATTCGAACAACCAACTAACTCAATGAATGTATTTTTAGGATACTATAAACCTAAAGATGATAAATTGTCCAAATATCACAAAATTCTCTTAACGACTAATAAATGAGATTCTCTAGGATTTTATTGAAATATAGTGCATAAGAACACACTAAATATTATATCAAGTCTACTAGAGGTCAATTATAATAAACTGCCAAACATACCTTGATATTTCTTAACTTCTGCCGACTTACCATCTTTTTCTTTTTTCAACTTTGTGGTGACACTCATTGATGTGCCTATTGGTTTTGTTTGATCCATTCCAAACCATTTGAGTAGCTCCTTTGTATACGTAGCTAGGTTGATGAAGATCCCATTCTTTATTTGCTTGATTTGGAGTCCAAGAAAGTAATTCAACTCACTCATCATGCTTATCTAAAGTTCCTTACTTGTACACTTTTCAAAATCTTAACATAAAACATCATTAGTGGTACTAAATATAATTTCATCCACATAATTTTAAACAATGAACAAATCATTATTTTCTTTTTTTGTAAATAAGGTCGTATTAACTTTTCCTTTAGTAAAATCATTTTGATGAAGAAAGGTACTCAATCTATTATACCAAGCTCTAGGAGCTTATTTCAATCTATATAAAGATTTAGTAAGCCTGAAAACATGCTCAAGTGCATTATTATTTTCAAAACCAGGAGGTTGTTCCACATACACCTCTTCTTGAATAAAACCATTTAAGAAAGTACTTTTAACATCCATTTGATAAAGTTTAAAAAATATGTACGAAGCAAAAGTAAGAAAATGTCTAATAACTTCTAATCTTGCTACAGGTGCAAAGGTCTCTTTTTTATCAATTCCCTCTTCTTAATTATACCCTTTTGCCACCAATCTTGCCTTATTTCTAACAATATTTCCATCTTCTTCAAGTTTATTTCTAAAGACCCACTTAGTACCAATATCTTGATGATTATTAGGCCTAAGTACAAAGGTTTAAACTTTGTTCCTTTTAGATTGATTCAATTCTTCATTCATGGCTAATATCCAACTCTCAGTACTTAAATCTTTTTATATGGTTTTAGGCTCAATGTTAGATAAGAATGCCATATGAGACAAATTTCTAAAGGTTGATCTAGTTGTTATATCTCTTACTCCTTCACCTATAATTTGGTTAGAGGGATGGTCTTTCTTAAATCTCCACTCTCTAAGTAAGCTTTCATCTCTCCTAACCTCCTCACTTGGTTCAACTATAGTCTCATTAGATGAAGGTTCGATTTATAAGGTGTCTTTTTTATAGCCTTCTAAACCTAAGTTCTCCAAATCTTTGGATAAACCTATATTATCATCGTCAACATTCTTCTTAATATCAAAAGGATTAGATTCATCAAACACAATATTTCATTGAATATTCAATCATCAAAGTTTGCGTGTTAAACACTTTATAAGCCTTACTAGAAAAAGAATAACCAACAAATATACCTTCTTCCAATTTAACATTAAACTTACGTAGATTATCTCTAGTATTCAAAATAAAGCATTTGCAATCAAATACTTTAAAATAACTCACCATTGGTTTCTTCCTATACCAAAGTTCATATGAGCTTTTATCCATGTAAGGCATTCTACAAACCTTATTAGATACATGACATGTACAAGAAATGTCTTCCAACTAAAAATATTTAAGAACACAATATTCAATCAACATACTTTTAACCATTTCTTACAAAGTTCTATTCTTCTTCTTAACAACTTCATTTTTTTTTAGGGATTCTAATAATTGAAAAATTATGAAAATTTTAATTTTCTTAACAATATGCATCAAACAAATCATTTTCAAATTCTCTACCATGATCACTTCTAATTAAAGTAATCATACAGACTTTTCCATTTGAACCTTTTTCATAAATTTAAAAAAAGATCTAAAGCATTCATCCTTACTAGTAAGAAACATAACCTATGTAAATTTACTATAATCATCAACAATCGTATACAATTTACCACCTAAACTTACAATTTTAGATGGTCCAAACAAATCCATATTCAATACTTCTAAAGTCTAGAAGTTGTTACCATATTTTTCTTCTTCAATAAAGCTTTAGTTTGCTTGCTCATTTGAAATGCATCGCAAATATTATCCTTTTCATACTTCATTCTTGGTAGACCATTTACTAACTCTTTGCTATAAAGATTTGAGATGTATTCCATACTAGTATTACTTAACCTCCTATGCCACACCCAAGTATACTCATTCATAAAAATCAATCACTTAACATTTTGGTTATAGAGATCATTTAAATCAATAGTATAAATATTTCCCTCTTTCTTAACAATAAACATAATGCTATTGTCAATCACTTTAGAAAATATATAAGATTTACCTATAAAGGTGACTTTGAAACCTTTATCATATAATTGACTCACACTTAACATATTATGCTTCAAACATTCTACCAAAAGTACATTATCAATAGTAGCATTATTCTTATCAATTTTCTAATGCCAATTATCTTACCCTTGGCATTGTCTCTATATGTGACATATCCACCATTTTGTCTTTCAAGGAAATAAGTTGAGAAGAATTTATTGTCATGAGCCTAGAGCATCCACTATCTACATGTCAAGTTCTCCTCTTAAAATCTTATAAAATAAAGAAAATCATTTCTCTTTATACACCCATATTAATTTGGGTCGTTGGGGGTTAGATACTTTTCTAGTTTCTCATGCCTTTGGTAAACTAGAAAAATTAGACGGTTTATTAAAACAAAATCTTTCCAATTGACTAAATCTACCACAATAATCACAAACATATGTAACTTTATGAAAATTTATGTTTAGTCTAAAGTTATTCCTATATGCAAATTTTTATGCAATATTTCCAAAACTTCGTTGTTGAAATCTTGTCCTAAAATAATATAGGATGTGCATGTGAATATGTAGGACAAATTTGAATAGATTGTTGCCTATATGTATTATATGATGATTTTTCATTTGTAAAGAAACCTTACCTTTCCTTGGGAACATGCACATTTCTCCTATATGTAGATTTTGAAGCATATATACAAGCATGATGAACATTCCTAGTTTGAGTTCTAGAAGATGATACACCATTATAAAACAATGACCTAGGAATATGGTTTTAGTATAATTTTTGTCCCTTCCCAAAAATAATCTTGATATTAGGTGTTCCACTTCCTTTAGTAAAGCCTAAGCTATACTTATCATTGGAGGTCTTTTTAGCTCCTTGTTTTCCAATTTTTCTTTTCCCTTGGTAAACTTATTAATGATTTTTTAAAGACTCATTTTTCATTCATCATTATCTTCTTATCTTCATCAAAATCCACACTCTTAGATTCTAAAGTAGGCATATCATTCAATAATCTCTCATTCTCTAGCTTAAGTTTATTAATTAAATTTAAACAATCCTTATATTTGGAAATACTTTTATCCTTCTCAAAGTAAAGCGTTCAAAACATTTAATTAGCTCATCATAGCTTAAACCTACATCTATAATAATATCCTCATTATCATCATCATTATAATGGGAATAAGATGGTACCTCATCATCCAAAGCCATAAGACAAAACTTGGTGCTTTCATTTTTGGATTTGTCACTTTCCTCTTCACTTTCGATCTCCCTCAAGGCCTTCAAAGCTTTCTTTTCCTTCTTATCCTTCTTCTCTATTCTTTATTTCTTGCCACTTCTTTCATCCATCTCATTCTCCTTGAGAAGTGGATAATGGATCTTTAAATGGCCTAGTTTCCTATATTTAAAAATGGATTTTCTCTAATAATCATACTTACCTTACTCTCTCTCTCTTCTTAAAGTGTTCCTTCTTCTTTCAAATCTTGATGAACTTTCTAGTGAGGAGAGATATATCATCATCAGTATCTTCTAAAGAGCTCCTATCTTCACTAGACTCATCTTTCTTGGATTTGCATTCCAAGCTCTTTCTTCTTCAAATAGCTTCCTCCTCATTTGCTTTTGTCTCCTTCATCATCATCTCCTGTGTGAGCAATGAAATTATCAATTCTTCCAAAGGCAAAATGTTAAGATATTTTGCCTCTTGAATGACAGTTACCTTGGACTCTCATTCCTTTAGCAAAGATCTCAAAATCTTTCTATCAAGCTCAAAATTCAAATATGTTCTTCCTAGACCCTTTAATGCATTTATAATTCAATGAATCTAATATACATGTCAAATATGCTTTCATTATGATGCGTGGAGAATAACTCATACTAATAAAAGAAGATGGGCATCTTACTCTCTTTCACTTAGTTGGTACCTTCATGAGTAGCTTCTAAAGTATGCCAAATTTCTCTAGTTGTTTCATACATAGACACTTTATTGAGTTTATTTCTACTCAAAGAATAAAACAAATATGAATGGCCTCATTGTTTAATGGAACTAACCTCTCATCCTCTATATTCCACTCTTCTTTCACCTTAGGACCCTTTGACCATTTTCCATTTTAGTGGGAGTGTATGGGCATTGACTTACTATATTCTATAATTTAATATTTTGGACTTAAAAGAAAAAATTCATCCAAGTTTTCCAATACATGTAATAATTTCCATAAAAAAAAGTTTCCCTACTAACATTTTGACCCCTCATGACTAGATGAACCTAGTAAATGTGCCATAATGGATATTTGCTCACAATTTTGCTAGAAATTAATGAAAGTTTGAGATGTAGACTATCAAAACTTTCTTACTAAATTAATTAAATTAGCCACTTAAAATAATTTAAACTAAATGCAATCACAAAACTAATATTTAACCTAAATGTGATATGCAAATATGGATGCCAAATAAATAACAATGAAGGAAAAAAAACCAACCCACACCACAAGCGATAAGTAAAGAGATAAGGATAGAGAAACACACTAATGTTTATAGAAATTTTCCTACCCTAAAGATAGGCTACATCTTCTTTCTGACTACTTGTTGAAAGTTTTATTTTTTTTTACTAACAAATCAAAGACAATTACAATTTTCTTCTAGGGTAAAGAGTAACCCTTACAAGACACAATCTTCATCGAGGGTGAAGAGTAAACCTTACAAGACATAATCTTCTTGTTGAAGTTGAAAATTAACCTTTAGAAAAATATTCATATTGAAAAGAGTAGCCTTTAAAAAATTAACCAACCAAATAATTAAAAAAAATCCCCTTGTAAGTAGCCAAATACACCTAAAGAGATGTTTCACTTAAAGCTCAATTAAACTAAGGGTTCTAATGCTTTCACAAATGATATGAATAATTAGTGACACTTTTGAAAGCTTAAAGAAACTTAATATAATAGATTCGATGCTCTAAAAATGTGTATGAATGATGAATGATAATCTGAAAAATCAAACAAACCAAATATGGAAAATTTTGATAGATATGAATATAACTATTTCCAAACAAATAAATAAGCCTTTGAAAATTCACCTAAATAATCAATGATACTTTTGAAGACTTAAACAAATAGAAAAAAAATTTGGAAGCAACAATTTCGGGTTTAATCATTGCAATATGTCAATAAATGATAAAGCATGTAAATCTAGGTAGTTTTGAGAAAACTATGAATTTATAGCTTAAAATAAAAATATAAGTGCATAAAAACCAAACCAAAAACTCTAGGACGCACTTGACACCTTAAAAAACTAAATAATAAAAATTTTCAAACCCAAAAACTAATTAAGATGGTAAAATTTGAGATTAACACAAGAACAAAATAATTAGAGACAATTTTGATGTTTATAACTCTATGACTTTTAATATGCCAATATAACCACTTAATTGATTTATGGAAGTTCTTGAACACTAAAACAAAGTAAGAACAGAAAAATAAAATAACTAGAAAAAAATTATGATAGCTAAAAATCATGAATAATGCAAGAACACAAGAAACAGAAAAACCAAAGATAGTTTTATATATCTGAAAAACTAAATTTAAAACAAGTGAAATAATCCTCCTAAAATATGAAACTTTGATAAGAAAAAACTCTTCAACACTTAAAATAATAGAAAATAATAATTCCACATGCCTAGAAATAAGTTAAAGTGAAGAGAGAAGAGATTAAACAAAGAATAGTGTAAAAAGGAGGCAAAAAATTGAAAGGAGACAGCCTTGAGGTTTTAGCGAATTTGATCTTTTAATCTTGTTTTTAGGGCTTTTAAAAGTGATAAAAGTGTTTGGAGATGTTGTTTCTAAAGTTAGGAATGGTTTTTAGATGTTTTATTGTAGCCCTGGTTATTTAGAAGTAAAAAAAAATTAATCCTAAAGAGGAAATAAGTAGCCATTGGAAAAAAAACCCAACTATGATTCAAGCACTTCAAAATCATGGATTAGCTTAGGTAAAGAAAATATGAGCAACTTTATAAACCTATATGCAATGTATGATAAAGTTTTAGCACTTAGATCAATTAGTCAGTAAATAAAACTTAAAAACATATTCAACACACCCTAACTAAGTTCTTGAAACTCCAGATTCCTTGTTCTTCCATACACTTCAATTTTGCCCTTCAAGATTTAGGCTTTCCAAATGGAATCATTATAAAATAAACCTATCTTTGAATTTCACAATATAGGCTTAAATCACTTGTAAAAATGATGTTTTTTATCATCAAAACTAATATTGAAATCTCCCTTGGTTCAAAAAATATATATTCTTTCAAGCTCAATCCTATAATTTCTAATTTGTCATCTAAGCTATAAAATATATGTGCAAAAACTATCAACCACTATATATTCAACTTCCACCATGAATAAAGTTATGGATTTTTTTTTTTACTACACTAATACACTAATACATTGCTTAAAAAGTAACATACACTGAATGTACTCTTCCTATTCAATAAACTACCCATATAATCCACATCTAAATGTCCAACTAAATTTAAAAAAATGTTATCTTATGATATTAAAGTCCTAAGTTCGATGTTCCACATAAATACCTAAGAGGTCGTTTGGTATTCTTCTTTTTTGTTATGGTATTTAGTTTTTTTTTTTTGGTTTCTTTTTTATAAGAAAAACATAAACATATTTGATTGAAATTCTTAATGAAAAAATTGAAAATTTCTATTTGGTTGAGATTTGTGATTAAAAAAACTAATTTAGTGGCAAAAACTAAATATGAAATAAATTCAAATTATTAGGCTAAAACACTCTTATACACCTTAAAACATATATTTGTTAATATATTCTATTAATTATTTAATGGAGAAAAATCTATTTTCAAAACCTATTTTCAAAACGTAGAAAAACATAGGTTTTTAATTTCTCTACTTCTATTCTAATTTTTCTATTTAAAAACAAAAATCAAAATATAATGTAGAAAAAAGATTTTTCTTCTTTGGTTTATGTGCTTAAAAAATAGAAATAAAAAAACTAAAAATGAAAGTGATAACAAACAGGTCTTAAGGATGTGTTTTAAGACTAATAAATATGACTTCTAAGACACGCTTGAAACCTAACACATAAGCATACATCACACATTATGTCAAGTCTACTAGCAGTTAAATACAATAGATTGCCAATTATATCTCGAATATTATTTAACAACTACAAACTTACCTTCCTCATCCTTGTTTAACTTGATGGATATGCTGATGGGTATGCCTAGAGATTTCACTTGATCAATTCTTAAGCCCTTAAGTAGCTTCTTTGTATACTTGACTTAATTAATAAATATTCCTTCCTTCATTTACTTGATTTGAAGCCTAGAAACGAAGTTTAATTCGATCACTATGCTTATTTTGAATTTCCTACTCATGGACTTTTATTTAAAGTAAATAATTAAATAAATCAATGAAAGAAAGAAATACAAAATAAAGGTTTAGCTATAGAAGAGCCTGAACAAACTACCACAATGTAACAAAGGTAAAAACCTTAATTAACTACATCAAAAACTAAGTACAAGTATGCCTATCAAATTTACAAACCAAAAGCAAACCAATAAGGGCATGAACAAGGGATAAAAACTCCACTAGTAATCCCACAAGTTGAAACTAGGAGAGCATATATCTAAAGTCTACCATTATCTCTAATATCTAGGGACATAATACTATCAAGGACAGCAACCATGGCCACTTCCCTAATTTTTCTCAGCACCATCTAAAGTAGTTCTTCAGCTTGACTACCCCTTATACCATAGATCATTTTATTCCGTCCCATCCAAATATGATAAGATAAGACTCCAATAGCAACATTTAACAATTTCTTGTAACCTTTTGGATGGAACTATAGACTTAACCACTAAGAAGTTAGATTAGACTAGCTAATGTAGAATCTGGAACAAACTAATCAACCAAATCTAAAGAATTTGAGCATATCTTCAAGTGAGCAATAAATGATTGATATCATCTTGGAACTCCTGGCTCATCACACATCTCCTATCAGTAATAGGAAATTTAAATTAATCCTTTGTGGCCAACCTTTCCCTCACTACTAGCCATAGTATGAATGAATAGTCAAGGAACATAATTGAATCCCACAGTAGGTGAATCTTTGTGGCTTTTCTCTAGGACCTAGCAAGAACTTCTTGCAAGCAGAGATGGATAACTTCCTTCTTTTATCTTACACCTAAAGAACATAGTCCTCACTATCCATATCCGACCAATAATAAGACATCTTCTGCATAATCACCTAAACACCTCTAGCAAAGTGTGCTGGCCATATTCAATTGTATGCACTGATAAAAGCTTATAACTTGAAAACTTTTAACACAAAACCTCATTAGTAGCACCAAATATAATTTCATCTACATATATTTAAACAATTTAAATATTATCTTTATCTTTTTTAATGAAAAAATTATTGTCTACCTTTCCTTTAATACAAAAATTTTATGGGGAAAAAGCAATTAACATATAATACAATATTCTTAGTGCTTGTTTTAAATCATTTAAAGCCTTGAAAAGTTGAAAAACATGCTCAGATACATCATGTCTTTCAAAATTAGGGGGTTGTTCCACATATGTTTCTTCTTAAATAAAACCATTTCTAAATATACTTTTTACATCCATTTAAAGTGGTTTGAAACCAATGTAAGATGTAAATGCAAGTAATACCATAATTGCTTTTGACCTAGCTACAAAGACAAATGTTTATGCCTTATTCTTAATTACATCCTTTGGTTTTATTTCTAGTTATATTACTTTTTCCATCTAATTTGTTCTTAAAACTCATTTGTGCCTATAATGGGGTGATCATATAATCTAGATACTAAAGTATATACTCTATTTCTTTCAAACTGATTTAACTCTTAATTCACATCCAAATTTCATTATTCATCTTCTAAGGCTTCATTTACATTCTCAGGTTCAAGTTGAGACTTAAATGTAAGATGAGACAAATTTTTAAAGTGAGATACAATGGTTATCCCTTATTGAACATCACCTAGAAGGTTGTTTGAAGGATGATCCATCTTGTGTTTCCAATCATTTGGCAACTCCTGATCCTTCTTTTCATCGCTTGGTTCAACAATAGGTTCTTGTGGTGTTGTTTATCCATCCTTTTTTCTTCTTCAAAATTTAGCATTTCTAATTATTTGAGCAAACTTACATCATAATTTTCAAGATCTCTCTTGCTTTCAAAAGGATTAGTCTCACCAAATCCTAAATGCAAAGATTCTTCAAAAACATGGTTTCATTTTTAAAAAACTCTATATCTTATAAAAAATCCTTCATCAGTTCTAGAATCAAATTTACCTAATGATCACATATGTTCTAAATCCTACTATTAAAACAACCTACTTTTATGCTACTGCACAATTCTAGGCAAGTGCACTTATCTCATCTATAGTATATCAGTGAGCTAAGCATTGTTCCTACAAGAAATCCTAGCAAGTACTACTATAAATGTCAAGTTATTAGTTAATCTAATAAATAATTGACTTTAAAATTAAATATTTAAAATTAATTAAACGAAACTAATGAATAACCAGTTAGAATTGAATGAAGGAATTAAAGAACAAGATTGATCCAAGCGTTTGGTATTTGGCAAGAATAATTGTAAATCCTTACTATATTAAGACAACTTATGAACTCAATTTAATTGCCTACTAACAAAAAATCTAATCCTATAAATTTACAAACATAGATAATTTTATTTTTTAGTAATTATATTAAATTAAAATAAACTGACATTCCAATACAAAAACAATCCTTAATTATCCTTAACTAAATAACAAAAACTAATAGAATTCAAAGAAATAATGAATAAAAATAAGAGCACTCGAAATTAAAGAAATAATTGCTCGTGAAAATGACGCCAACTTCTTATCTAACAATTTTCACTTATAGCCACCCAATCAAAGCTTCTTAGGTTTGCCTTGAAGCTCTTTCCTAATGGATCTACTTATCTTCAACTCTTAATAATCAACACTTGAATGGAATGAATGAATAAATTGAATGGGGGTTAGGAAAAAAAAACTCCTTAATAGTTGGTTAACCGTCCCTTCTATATGTCTAATGGCTACTTAGGGTTAAGGAACCCTAATAAGGCAAATTATGATAAAGCTTTCCTAATTAATTTCAATGTCCTCTCTTCTTACCACTATTCAGGGACCAAAACGACACTTGAAAAAGGTCATAATGGTGCAGTTCTTGAAGGCTATTATTCTTTTATCTTTCTTTAGAACTACAATAATAGTATATTGGACGATAATGGTGTCATTATTTATCGCTGTGTTGCTTATGTCTTCCATCTAACACCACAACGGTGACTTTTATATTAATCATAATGATGTTATTATTTGGGGTTATTTTTCTTCTGGAAAATTACTCAAATTTTGTTTCTTTTTGTGATCTCAATCCTTTAAGTCCAATATACCCCTAAACTTCATAAAAACATATCATTAAAAGTCTAATTAAACAAATAATGGGTAAAATTCACCAATAAACACACTAATAAATATATACTTTTTATCCATTATCACCCAAGTTATCCTTAGTGTTTAATATATGGCGTTTATATCCAAAAACTTTGAAATAGCCAATTTTAATTTGTTTACCCTTTTGATGTTTGTATGGATTTTTTTTTCATTTTAGGCCTAATGTATATCTTATTTACTATATGACATGCACATGCAATAGCTTCAACCCAAAAATTCTTTGATAATTCATGTTCGTTAATCATGGTCCTAGCCATATCTTATAAATTCCTATTCTTCCTTTCAGTTACACTATTGTATTAGGGAATCTCAGGGGCTGAAAAATTAAGCGATACATCATGATCATTACAAAGATTTTCAAAAAGTTCATTTTCAAATTTCCTACCATGGTTACTTGTAATGGTTGCAATAGACAAACTTTTTTCATTTTTCATTTTCCAATTTTTTAAAAAACCTAACACATTCATCTTTACTATTAAAAACTATACCCATATGAATCTACTAAAGTCATTTACAATTACAAATGCATAGAATTTACCACCTAAGCTAGCAACCCTAATAGGTCCAAACAAGTCCATATGAAGAAATTTAAGAGGTCTAAAAATTTTTACCAATTTCTTACTATTGAAATAATTTCTTACTTTTTTTCCATTTGGCACGCTCAACAAAGCATATCTTTTTCAAAGTTCATACTTGGGAGACCATTAACAAGTTTCTTAAATTTTAGGTTTGTAAAACGATCTATAACAGTATTGTTTTCTATTGCTTTTTTTTTTTTTTTGGTCTCCCATTCAGCACCACAACAATGGCATTTATACTAACCATAATGTCATCGTTGCTTGGGGTCATTTTACAAAAATATCATTTCTTAACTTTGTAGTCTTGGTAGGAAAAAAATACTTCATAACAAAATCTCTCAAGTAGACTATTCCATCTAGGAATTGATCATGGAGGCAGAGACTTAAATCATTGCTTCACTCGATCCCTTAAATAAAATTGAAATAACCACAATGTAATAGCATAATTTGATACTATATTGATCTTGAATGTGTTACATATCACTAGGAAATTAGCTATATGAGTGTTAAGGTCTTTGTCAGGTAGTCCATTGAATTAAATGAACTACTGGACCATTGAGATGATGTTAGAGTTGATCTCAAAGTTATACATGTTTATAGAGTGCGCCCCATTGATTAATGGCTTAGTGTAATCAGACATCAAACGTGGTCTGCTTTCTTTTGCCATCTTTACTAGTTATTTTGATGTTGCTCCTGCTTCTTCTTGTTTAAGCCTCTTCCTACAGTTCCTTTAATCTACTCTCTTAATAGATTTTCTTATCATAAACCTGAAATAACAAACAATAATCAAATGTTAATGCTACATAGAATGAAAAATGCAAAAAATGTAGAAATTGAAATAAGAACACAAACAAAAATAAAAATGTGGTTGAAGTAATAAATCTAAGTTCTTCTAGTATCACTAAAGAACTATTTAACAATAGTCCCAAAAACTTGATTGCATGCATTCTAAGTCTTAATATCAAAAAAAAAAATCTACTTCTATACTATTGAACAACTTTAGGTAAGTGCACTTATCATATCTATAGTATATCAATAAGTTGAGTATTGTTCTTACGAGGAATCCTATCAAGTATTAGTCTAAATGTTAAGGTATTAGTTAACTTAATAATTAATTGATTTTAAAATTAAGTATTTAAAATGAAATGAACTAAACCAATGAGTAATCAATTGGAATTGATCTAAGGAATTAAAGAACAAGATTGATCCTAAGGGCTTGGTATTTGTCAAGAATAATTACAGATGCTTCTTGTATTAAGGCAACTTATGAACTCAATTTAATTGCCTATTACCATAAAATATAATCGTGCAAATTTGTAGTTGTAGATAATTTTCTTTTAAAATAATTGAATTAATTTTATATAAATTAACATTCCCATAGAAAAGTAATCATTAATTATCCTTAATTAAATAACTATAATTAATATAATTAAAAAAAGAATACAACTAAGAGCACCCAAAAGTAAAGAAAGAATTGCTTATGAAAATGATGAAAGCTTCTTTCCAAGACCTTTCGCTCATACTCACCCAATCTAAGATTCCTTCGTGAGCCTTAAAGCTCTAATCCCTAGAGGCAAATTATATTAATGGTTTACTAATTAGCTTTAATTTCCTCTCTTTACATTACTGTTTAGGGCCAAAATAGCACTTGACAAGGGCCTTAATGACATTATTCTTAAGGGTAACTATTCTTCTATCTTTGTCTAGAACTGCAAAGACAATATATTGTTCCATAAAGATATCATTATCTATCACCTTTTTTTTTGGACTTTTATGCAACACCACAACAGTGGCCATTATATTAATCATAATGACAACATTTTTTTGGGTTATTTTACTTCTGAAAAATTACTCCAAATTTACTTCTTTTATGATTTTGATGTTTTAAGTGCAATAAGTACCTGAACTTCATAAAAAAAACAAGTCATTAAGAGTCTAATTAAATAATTAATGGGTAGAATTAATTAATAAATATATACATTATATCCTTTATTACCTAAGTTATCCTTAGCATTTAAAATATTGCATTTTACACCCAAAGACCTTAAAATGGCAAATTTTAAGTTTCTTTCCCTTCAAAGTTCATATGGGATTTTATTCATTTTAGGCATAATGCATATCATATTTACTATATAACATGCACATGCAACAGCTTTAGTTAAAAATAATTTGGTAATTCATATTCTTTAATCATGGTCTTAACCATTTGTTATAAAGTCCTATTCTTTCTTTCAACTGTACTATTTTGTTAGGGAGTTCTGAGGACTAAAAAATTATGAGATATGTCATACTCATCACAAAGACTTTCAAAAACATCATTTTCCAATTCCTTACCATGATCACTTCTAATATTTGCAATAGACATACCTTTTTCATTTTAAGTTATTTTAGCAAATTTTACAAAGAACATAAAGCATCATCTTTACTACTAAAAAACAATACTTATATGAAAATAATAAAATCATCTACAATTACAAATATATAGGATTTACCACCTAAGCCAGTAACCCTAATAGGTCTAAACAAGTCCATGTGAATAATTGTAAAAGGAGTATAAGACATTACCGATTTCTTGCTTTTGAAAGAAATTTTTACTTGTTTATTGAAAATTTTAAAAGGACTAGAAGTTGTCACTGATTTCTTTCTTTCGAAAGAAATTTTTACATATTTTACCATTTGGCATGCTTCACAAATTATATCTTTTTCAAATTTCATACTTGGGAGATCATTGACAAGTTGTCTAGAATTTAGGTTGGTTAAAAGATTCATGCTCACATGTCTAAGTCTACTATGCCAAGTCTATGCACATTTACTTATAAAAACTAAACATTTCATTTCATGGTTAGAGGCATCATCTAAATTAATAATATAGATTTTTCCTTTTTTTGTTCCTAAAATTGTAATACTATTATCAATCATTTTTTAAACTACATTTTCTTCAAAGCTTACTAGGTATTCTTTATCGTACAATTAGCTAACACTTAGAAGATTACTATTTAAACCATCTACTGGAAGAATATTATCAGTTAAGTAATGGTTATCCTTACCAACTTTTCCAACGTTAATTACCTTACCTTTAACATTTTCTTTAAATATGATGAACCCTTTATCCTTACTTTTGAATAAGCTGAATTTAGAAGGATTACTCATCATATGTCTTAAATATCCACTATCAATATACCATTTATTCCTCTTCTTAGTGACCTATAAAATAAGAAAAACATTTTGATTTAGGTACCCATATTAACTTGGGTCCTTATAGGGTTAGACATATTCCTATCACAACCTCTTGGTGTAACATTACACCTACTTGGTCTATTATAGTAAAAACATTTTACATGTCCATAATAACCATAATATGTTTAAAAGAAAGGTGTGTGTCATCTATGTGCATGTCTATAGCCATACGTACCTCTTGGTTTTTCATGGGTCTAAGTGTGATAGATTTGCCCTAACTTCTTAAATGGTTGTCACCTTGGCCTCCCATGACATTAGTAAAGACCTAAGGATCTTTTCTATAAGTTCAACATTAGGATAGTCTTACCTAGACCTTTTAGTACAATCATAATATAAATAAACCTTGCATAGATATAAATTCATCATGCAACATGTGAAAGAGTTCATATTAATAGATTAGCATGCTCACTTTACTCTCCTTAACTTAGTTTGTCCCTTTATAAATAACTTATAAGGTATATCATATTTCATAAGAAACTTCGCAAATTAAAGCCCTATTGAATTTATTTCTACTGAGGGCACAATATAATATGTGCTTAGCTTTGTTGTTTAGAGATACTAATTTCTCATCCCTATTATCCCACTCATCCTTAATTTCAAGTACTCTTTGTTTTACAACAATTTTTAATGGAATGGAATCTCTTATGATAATACTTTCTACAACTTAACACTATCATCCATAATGAAACACCTCATCCTAGTTTTCAAATAAAGATAGGCATTTCCATCAAAATATGGAGTGCTACTTATGTTTTGGTCTTTTACATTATTGAAGGGGGGCAAAGAAGTTCATGTGTTCCATATATTTTCTTACTTATTCACTAGAATTAAACTATGTGAGATTTAGGCTCTACTATAACTTGTTAGTTTTATTTAGCACCTAGGAGGGGTGAATTAAGTTCTTTAAAAAATTTCTAACTTAATGATCCTAAATTTATAAATTCTTATAAACTTGTGTGGAAGTTAAATAATAATTATAATAAGCAAATTGAACACAATAAAGAGATATATAAACAACTTGCTAAATGTAAAGCTTTAAGTAAAATTATAAGAGAAAGAATACACAAACTAATTTCTATAGTGGTTTAGTGATAACTTCTTTACCTACATCCTCTCCCTAATATCTCACTTAGTATTTCATTATCATAAAAGCAAGTATACAACTTGGTAATCCCTTTTTCAAGGCTTTAGGACAATCTTTCATAATATCACAATTCTCAAGCTTACACACATTAAAAATACACTTGAAAATGTATCACTTACTCATAAAATATTTGATAAAGGCTCACAAACAACTTGAAAATATATGCACAAACAAGTTCATAAAACTTAAAAAAAAACAACTCAGAACTCAATTCAATCTCACTAATAATGGCTCAATTAACTTGTATGTGTTTCTCACACTTTTTGGATTAATAACACACTCCTTAATGCACCTAATTATAGTGAACAATTGACCTACTAGCCATTTATTACCATTAGTCAATGTTAAAAATCATTTAATTCATTTTCCCTTACTTTTTGCCTATTTGTGTGTGATTCTTGATGCAATCGAATGACTAATACCCTATATCAATCAATTGATTCATAACACTGGTCAACCAATCAAATAGGAAACACATATTGATTTACTACACAAAACCCTATGGTTGATCAGTTATTGGTTAATCATTCTTTGTACAATTGGTTTTCCACATTTCAAAACACATTCAAACACTTTTAAATCAATACAAAACATTTCTTAACACTTCAAAAACATTTCTTAACTAAGACATGTGCTAAAAATTTCCCCAAAAATATTGTAACTCATTAAGAGGATATTTTAAAACAATCCTTATATATTTTCCTCTTCGTTGTGCAATCTATATGCATAATGTAAACATGAATGTAATTATATGTGAATGAGCCCTTCTAAATATAATAATGACTAAGAAATACTTTCCTCACAAATTATAAAGTTCAAGCTATACAAACTCCATCTTGACCTACCAACTTGAGTCCTCTTCACTTGACCGTCATAATCTTGGTTACTATTAAACCTAAAGCTAAAGTCAAAGCCTTCAAGACCAAAGATAAATGTCCTCAATGACATCCACCTAAGGATATTGGTCAATGATAAGGGTATATTTTATCATGTTTCTTATTTGATATTTCAAATGTAATTACTATAATTTTTTAGCTAAGTTTTCTTATTCATGTTTATTATTGTTGAAAAGATAGATCCAAATCAAAACATAATTAATTATCCACGAATGATCAAGGTTGTACCATATGCCAAACCCGCATTCAAGTTGCAGTTACAAGACTTCAATAATTGTTTTGCTCAACCACCATAGATGATCAATTAACCACCATTGATGGTGATAGCTATGAATTTTCCTTTAGTTTTGTTAGGACTAAAATGGCACATAAGAGGGGGTGAATTAAGTATTAAAATTTAGACTCACTCGCATTCTAACAAATGATTACCGCTCATCCCTCCTTTACCTTCAAGCCCTTAGGGATTTAGCCATACATATTTAAGTCAACTAAAACAAAGATTAAATGATCACAATCCATACTTAATTAAAAAAAACTAAGGTTTGTCACCATTAATATATATATAGTCATTAATTCCATACAATGTCAAGAAATTTAAATATGAAGCTTATAAATGCAAACTTAATATTCTGAAGTGTAAAACATTATTATTACCTAAGAAAACATTAACCTATCGAATTGAAAATAAAACCATTTGGAAATAGGAACAAGAAACATTTGGAAAGGAAAACAATGAATTAAAGTCAATACAAAAAAAAAGAGTAAAATGAAGGAGTGAAAGAACAATGTCAAAAGCAAAATAAAAACCTAAGAAATGGCCCAAGAAAATATTGATGCCATCCACTCTTGTTTAAGAAGTATGCTAGCGTTGATTTGGTATCACTAATTATCCTTAATTAATCAATCAATTCACATGCAATTCCAATCTAAATCCAAATCAACTTAATGAAATTTTATCAGTCACAAGTAATAAAGTGAAGCACATTTAAGACTCCAAAATTTCGAACTCACAGAGAACTGATTGTATGGCTGCTAAGGCAATTAGATTACAATTATCTAAGGAACTCAAGGCTTCTAAATTAAAGGGGTTTAGTTAACTCAATTAAACTAAAAACACCTACGAATGTTTCTAGCGATGTTATGGATTCCAAGTAGCTTAAAGATTACATGAATGGTTACTTATCTTAGGATTACGCTTCAAATTATTACTTGAATTCTAAATTGGATTGAAATGACTAATCTAAGTCCTTTACTAAAACAAGAAATTGCTATAGTTAAGTTAATACCTTATCTCTAACCATCCTAAATTGATCTTTGGTTATTTCATCAATTAATAAGCATCAGGCTTAAAGTTTAAGAAGTAATAATCCTAAATTTCTATTCAAGATTAGTACTCTCATGATAACCAAGGTAGATTTCTCAGATCCTTGAATTAAACCATGTTGTTCACTGAATTTTCTAATGATTAAAGTAGAGATTTTTTAATCTTTAGCCATCTTAATTCATATTTCTAGTGGCTAACTCAAAATAAGCATTATAATCTCAAAATAAACAAAGATTGACATTCAATCATGTTATGGAGATTCAATCAATCCATTCAAGAACTTGTCTTAACATAGAGAACATATTAAAACATTACAAACCATAAGAAATAACATATTCAAGCATTAAACACATGTTCTTAGATAAATATGGAACAAGGAGTAAGAAAACAAGTAATTAAAGCCTTAGATTGAACCAATTGATGCTCCAAATACATAGAAAACCTTCAAGAATGTTTACAAACCCTTAGAGATCCTTAATAGAACCTGAAAACACCAACAACAAAGCTAGAAAAGAAATAACAAAGGAAAAACCTAACCTAGAGAAGAAAATAAGAAAAATCTAAGCTAAATCTCTGAATTGGGAGCTCTAATTTGTGTTAACTTGCACGAAATTGGGTTTTATGGCTTCATATATGTGTCCTCTACAAGTGGGAAGTAAGTGGACAAGTTATAGCAAGTGGCTCCTTAAGTTGCAGTTAAAAAAAATCTCAACAGCTACTTAAACAACACTTGAAGGACAGCACAATGGCACTATTTAGCTACCACCGTTTAACTCCCAAAACTAACTAAAACACTAGGCTGGGGGAGTAAAACGTGGTTTCCTATGCCTCGTCGTTTTACTCCTTTTTTATTCTTTTCTTGGATTTTCACTTCAATTTGATGTTAATCTACAAATAGAAAAATTTAAGAACAAATTAAACCAAATAACATTAAAGTAGGGGATGAATTACATTAAAAGATCATAAAAATCTATATGAATTAAGCATTTATCAAATTATTGAAGCCGTCCCCACCAAAAGCTAAGCCATCCACTCTTTCTAACAATTATTCTTCAGCTTCTTCTTAGATAAGGTTTACAGCTTTAATTTCCAAGCTTTTAAGAAGCAACAACACTGCCCACCCTTTTTTCTTTGGCCTTTTTAATGTTTTTATTTTCTCTTCCCTCTTCCTAGGGCTTTGTGATTGCTCCTTTTATATGATGCTGCCACTAGTAAGCAAGAAAGCTTGCTTTTGTCAATTGTTCCTCCTACTAAGCTTGTAAAAAATGCTGATGGTGATGCCGTATTACAAAAGGAGTTCCTCTCCTTTAAATGCTTAACACTACTAAGTTTTTGGCAAGAGCAAGTCAATGTAACTTGCTCTTGTCCAACTTTTTTTTTTTTCAAAATTCAGGAACCTTAGGCTTTTTGCTCTTGATTCATTTGCTTCCAAATCTTCATACTTTCATCCAAATCTTGTGTTTCAAAATTAAACCTATCATTAAACACAATATAACACAAGTACTTTTATATCAAAAATCAAAATGAATTCAAAGGAAATAACTTATAAAAACTTAACCAAATTCATTCCTCTTACCCTTACATACATTCAGTCACGCTTTCCACCCTTCTCACAACACCTAACAAAATAGTCACTCTTGAATCACCAAAATGTAAAAGGGGCTCACACAAATCTTGTATATGAAATGCAATATCAAACTCACAAATATACTCATAAACTACACCAAAATCTCATACACAATCTAAAGAAAATTAAATTTCAATGTAGAAAAACTTTCAATGTTTCTTGGATACAAAAACCTCACAAAAAATACATATTTATACCCAAAAATCTCAATATTCCCCTTAACTAATATTCATATAACATTTATTATTTTTACCAATGCAAGACTAGCTATTCCCCAATGCTACTACATTTTCACTAAGTTAAGTCGACCTATCTCTCCATTCGGTTGACTTATCTCTCCAATCGATCGACCTATCTCTCCATTCGATCGACCTATCTGCAATTCGATCGACCTATTTCCCCATTAGGTCAACCTAACATAGACTGGTTGATCGATATAATGCATTAGGTTGATCGATCGCTCTGGGATCGATGAACTCTGGCTCATCTTGGCCCAAAACAAACTACACTTAACCCAAATCATATCTTAACCCAAACTAATATATTTAAACACATACCAAACAATTCCAACCATATCTTAACACATTTTACATAATTTATCACATTGAAATTTATTCATCTTACCAAAATACCTTAGAATATTAATCTAACCAATTTCTTCATCCATTCACCCTTTAATCAATTCATGTGATATCATACATGTATTCATCCATATATACATCAAGAGGATTTTACACACAAATCAAGTACAAACAACGCCTCTCGTTTATGCATCATATATGAAAATACTAAATATCAATATATATGTATGATTGAGCCCTTTCCACCTATAGTAAGACCAAAGAGAAGAGTTACATAAATATTCACTCATAACAACCTACCAAAATCTATTCTTAAACTTGATCTTCTATCTTTAATCTTCAATCTTCAAGTTCATTTCCAACTCTCTTCTTCCATCAACTTGGTCTTCAACCTTTTCACATACTTTTCAAAAACTCCAATGCCATCCTTTCTTGCAAAAGCTCATGCCTTGTAAAAAAGCTTATGCATTTTTTAAAGTTACAATTCAAAAACACTTTAGGTAAAAATAAAAATAAAAAGCAAGGTTTATCAAATTATATGATCATCCAAAACCTAAATCACAATCATCATTAAGTATTTTCTAAAACTTGAAATGTTATGAGTTTTTGAAAAAGTATACCTTAGGAGATCGATTTTCAAAATACATGGCATCTTTTCAAAAGATTTTAATGCATTATGAAACTTCCAAACCTTTATCATAAATCAATGATTTATGACTTTTCTTTTATAAACTAATGCATGGAGGCAATTCATAAAAATTATACTTTTGTAGTAAACAATTTTATAAAAGAAAGGAATCCTCCATCTTTTATGAAACTTACAAGCTCCCCCTCAATGAAAACAATTTCTCTTAAAATATATAATTACAAAATTTAAAAATACATGTGAGGAATTAAAATATCAAATTTCATAATTGTCGAAATTAAGCTCAGAATGCAAAAACAGTCCATATAATCTATAAAGCATCTAAACATCCAAGAAACATTCAAAATAACTATATTAAAACATTTACTAAGTCATAAGTTTTAATTATCCTAAACATGAAAAATCTAATCATGTAGGAAAGTCATTTAAAAAGGCTTTTCAACCACGCCTAAAGGAATGACGAAATTTCTTATAAAAAAATCATACTCATGCATTCCTAATCATGATAAAAAAAACATATCAAGAGTTTAAAGAATTCAATTAGGCATTTAAAAAGCATCAATTATAAATTATGCACAGTAATTTACAAAAATTAAACTTCCATCTTTTAAATAACTAAGAAATCATTCAAAACTCTTTCAAGGTTGAGAGGGAGAAAAACTCACACATTAGAAGAAAAGGGAAGCAGTGACTTTATAGGGGAAAAATATAATGAAAGAGAAATGAAAACCTTAAAACTTTAAACATGACTTAATGAGGTATTGGTTGACCACACTATCTTTATCAATCAACTGACCTTAGGTTGACTGATGTGAGATGTTCGTTTGATCAACCTTGAACACTAATGCCATATGAACTTCACATAGTATAGATGGAGATAATTAACCAAACAATTCAAAATAAAAATAATCAAGCAATTTTTATTTTCTAAAAGACAATTATTTAATTAATAATCAAGGCACCAAGTACAAATCAAGACATACTTAAAATAAAGAGCCATGCAACTTTAAGTTCAAAACCTCCCTTTTATATTTATTACCAATTTATTGAATTTTTACTTCCTTGGTTTAACAATGTGTATTAGTGATTTTCCTTTTTTTTAATGTTCTTGGAGATACCCTTTTAAAACCTCCAAAATAAGTTTAACAAATTTTTGGTACCTATATCATCTTACGTCCTTGAGTGTTAGAATTATACCTTTCACAACCATTTAGTAGAACATTTAAACGATCATTGCAAAATTGTTAAACATGCCCAAAACGACCATAATATTGACAAATCAAAGGTGCATGTGATCTATATGCATTTCCATAAACAACCTTGGTCTAGATCTATTAAAACTTCTAAATGCATCATATGAATGAAAACGAGGTCTTATATTGTTCCTATATACATTTCTAGATATAAATGTTCTTCTTTGATGAAATTCTTTTCTAGAATATGCATAAGACATATTGAATGGCATATGATGAGTATTATAAACCTTTATAGGAACATTCATATATGCATGAGGTGTATATGAAGTAGAAGGCCTATATGTATCATTTTAATGATGTGCATTAACAAAGAAATTATGTCTCTTTTTAGGCACATGTACATTCTTTCTATATGATGATCTTAATGCATACAAAAATGCATGATGACTCTTTCTATGATGAAAGCTAGATGATGAAGGCTTAGAAATATTTTTAATGGATAGCCTAGAATCTTCTTCCTCTAAGTTCTTTCCTTTAACAAATTTCATCATACTAGATGAAGGTCCATTGTCACTAACATAACCAAGACAATATCTATCATTTACACCCTTTTGATCATTTAATATATGTTCTAATTTCTCATTCCCTTTAATGAATTTAGAAAGTGAATCCTTCAGGGAATCTATTTCTTTCTATAATGATGCATTAACTTCTAATTTAGTTTTACTACCATCCACATTCATCAATTTTAATTTATTCTTTAAATTCCTATTCTCTTTTATCAATTTTAGCATTTCATATTCAATTGCATTCTTTGATTCTACTTCTTTTCTAAACACCTCATTTTCTAATATATATTCATCGGGTAATCTTGAGGTTTTGTTATACTTATCATATCACTGCTTTTTCTTCCTTGCCAAGGATTCTATATATTCTAACAATTCTTCATTAATATATTCTCTATCATATTCATCATCATTATCATGAGATTTAGAGCAAGAAGGTATATCGGTATAATAAGGAGCTGTGGAATACGTACCTCATCATCTATGAATCATAAAAAGCCTACTTCTTTGTGTTCGCTTTCTTTTTCATCATCTTGATATATTTTCTCTAATACACGTCATATTTCTTAAGCACTTTCACATCTTCATTCCATTTTGTAAAAAAAACTTGTACACTTATGGCGGATAACAAAACATCAATAACTTTATAATTAAACGAAATAATCTTATGCTCAAAATCATCTAATTCTAATACTTCTTAAATATTAAACTTTCTACAGGCTTTAAAGGTATATAACGACCATTTTCTATGATTTTCTAATAATTTTCTCCTAGGTCCAAGAAGTGATTTTTCATTTTAATTTTACAATCTCTAAAATTATTTCCATCAAATAAAGGGGTTGTATCTAAACTAAGTACTATAATCTTTACTCACTAATTTGTTATAATTAAAGTAATGTGAGACCTAGGCTCTGATACTAATTGTTAGGCCTAAAATGGCACTTAAGAGGGGGTGAAATAGATATTAAAATTTTCTTCTAAATTATTCAATCTAATCTTGTATCAATTCACTTAAATGCCAAAGCAAAACAATAATACGAATATTTCAAATTAAGTAATAAAAATAAGTTAAATAACATAATATAAATGTCATAAAAAGTAAAAGAGTAAGGAAGAGAGATAAAAATAATTTATACTAGTTCAGAGTGGTCCACTTGCCCCTACGTCTAGTTTCCAACACCACTGTTAAAATAATTGTATTATATCAACAAAAGAGTACAATGTTAGAAAATATAATCCTTTTTTAAGGTTCAAGGATAACCTTTCACTCTCCCTTTCAAGGATCACTCTTCCTTTCAAGGTTAAGGATTAACCTTATAGCACTCTTCTTTTTCAACACTTAAAAAAAACCTTTACATACATTCACTCACACTTTCCACCCTTTCTACAATACTTAATAAAATTTTAGCTCTTAACTCACTAAGGTGTAAAAGGGCTCACACAAAAATTATATATGAAATGGTATATCAAACTCATAAATATACTCACAGACTATACTAAAATCTCACACATAATCTCAAGAAAACTCAATATCAACGTATGAACACTTTTTATATTTCTTGGATGAAAAAACCAAACAAACAACATATATTTATACCTAAAAATCTCAATATTTCCTTTAACCAACATTTATTATTTTTACTGTGCAACAATAGTCATTTCCCAACATTCACTGCATTTTCACAAAGTTCAATCGACCTATCTCTCTATTTAGTCAACCTATCTCCATATTCAGTCGACCTATTCCCCCATTCGATCAACCTATCTATGTTTAGTTGCCTATC